>JAKELH010000946.1:0-19816 GCA_021525015.1 Lactarius pseudohatsudake
ATCTCCCCGCGGGTAGAGAAATACCGCATTGCTCTACAATGACAAGTGCAGGTGTTGTTGGATTTTTATTCGGCGTCGTCGCGGCTTACATTACAGACCTTCCTTTTGGAGGGCACTACTGTAAATAAACACTTCAACGCCGTCTCCCAATTCGCTCAAATACAAGACGCCTGTCAAGAAGGTGCAACTATTCCTCAACGAAGGAGTCAAGGTAGTAGCGGGGGCTTTCAAGACCGCTCCATGAGCTCACTCGGATCCTACCAGCCCGCCTCTAACTTACCTCCGATGGACGTCGACGCGCCTGCGTCCCCGTTGTCCCCGTCCCCGTTGCACCCGCCGTCGTCGTCGAACGCGGACGGGGACGGCGCGTCGTCGCGAGGCCTGCCCTTCCCGGGAACGGTCGTCGACGGCGCGCACGCGGTGGTGCACTACGACCTGTGAGTCCCCGTCCCCACGCCGCAGTCTTTGTCCCCACACCATGCCACGCCTCCTCGCCTCGACGACGCTGACGCTCCGTCCTCCTTCCTAGCAAGAACCTCTCGAAGGCGACCCTCCGCGACCTCTGCGACGGCTTCCACCTCGCGAAGACTGGAACAAGGCGACGCTGACGACCGGCTGAAGAAGTTCAGCGCGGACCGACGGGAATGGGACGGGTGCGTGTCTCGACCCTCCCCGATTAGCGACGCCGGCGAACTGACCGAGCTCGCGACCCCCCCACAGCCTCCTCACTGGCGCACGCAACCGGCACCGCGGACCACGAGACGCCGGCGTCTCGAAGGGTGGCGTCGCGAAAGCCTCCGAAGAAGGGGGACCACGAAGCAGTCCGCTCTGCGATGCGAGCTCCTCTTCAGCGACGGCGCGGGCTCGACGACGAGCCAGCTTTTCCTCCCCGCCGAGAGGTCGAAGGACATGCGCACGAGGGAGGAGAAGGCGGAGCTGCTGGCGTGGGTACGTCCACGTCCTCGTCCCATCTCGTCCCCTTCCCCTTCCCCTCCCCTCCCGCCTATCGTTCGCCCTGACCCGTCCATCCCTTCCCTCTCCCACAGGCCGCCGAATTTGTTGCACGCAAGAAACGTGGAGCCGTGGAGGCCCACCACACCCAGCGCCCGCGCTGTCGCCGTCGTCGTCACAGCCCTACACGGCGAGTCGCGCGACGCGACGGCACCCGTCCACGGCGACGCCGGCGTGTTCTGAGGGTGTAAGCTCGTTCGTTCCCCCGTTCACGAGGCGCGATGCTCATGTGTCCGCACTCGCTCACACAGGACCAGAACGCCGTCGTCGCCGAGCGGATCCAGCAAATACAGGCCGAACTCGGCACTGATGGCGGTTCGTCGTCGCTTCCTCTTCCTCCTCCTCCTCTTCCGAGAAGACTACTGTACGGCGTGTGCTTGGTATTCTTCTGGTAGCGTGACTTTGGTCTTCGTCTTCTGTGCTTGTTCGGCCCACTGTTGTGCGATCGTGTCGATTTCCTCTGTCTGGTTTCCGAGTCGTATGGGGGCGTGATCCAGTATGCCGCGTTCCCAGTCGATCTTGGGGGAGTTCTGCTGGAACCAGGGGTAGCCGAAGATTAGTCGTGGCCTTCCGAGGTTCGTGACAGAGCGAAATCGATGCATTCTGGTCTCCGCTTTGGTACGTTAAAGTACACTTTTTATTAAGTCCCCCGGCCTGTTCCATCCACGTTTCGCACTTCCCTCCCCGGCACTTTTTCTGTGTCCAATTTGAGGCGTCCAACCACGCGATAATCGACGAAGTTTTCACTAGCCCCCGAGTCGAGTAGGGTGGAGATGACTTCCGTGCGGTCGCGACCGGTGATGGGGACATCGATTGTGAGTGCTGTCGGTGTTATGCTCGTGATTGCGTTGATCTCCTCTCCCTCGTCTACTTCGTCAGCCTCAGCCTCCAGTAGGAGACTGGCGATCAGGTTCTGTCGTTCCACCTTGCCAAGTCCGAGGATAGAGGCCCGGAGACTGGCCGCGTTGATGGTTGCCGGTGTTTGCCCGGCCGGGATTTCTTTACGGACGTGGTTGCGACCTCGTTCACTTTTGCTGTGGGTTGACCACGCTTCTGCGGACAGTACCGGGACAGGTGCCCTTGCTTCTGACAGCGGAAGCAGCGTCCCTCACGCTGGCATTTTTCGCGATCCTCTGGTGAGAGTTGATTCGTGTACTTTGGTGTCCCGGTCGTTCTCGTTGCGACGGCATCGACGTCCATTGGGACGACGTTATTGTCTCGCTGGTGCGTATTTTTCGTGGTTTGGGTAGGTCCGGCCTTCGGCGGTTTTCCCCCAATCGAGCCCACGCAAATGGCGATCATGCGAAATCGTTGTGCTTCTTCTCGTGCGGCTTTCTGCCATTCGTCCATAGTGTTGGGGATTGTAGGGCGTCGGAGGCAAGCGATAAGCAATCCCCGCTTCAGTCCGCGGCGAAAGAACTCGATCGTTCCCTGTGCGTTTTCGTCCCATCCGGCGTGAGAGGCCAGTCGTTGGAAAGTGGCGATATAGTTGTCGATGTCGTCGTTGACCATAGTGAGTGATATGAGTTTCTGATATGCGTTTTGTTCCCTCATGGTATCGGACCATGTAGTTTTGAAAGCAGTTTCAAACTCGGTCCACAAGGTCTCGTCTGCTTCTGTCAGTTGGTTCGCTGCCCGAGTGAGGGCGTTGTCGAGCTCGTGTTTGCGTCCGTCGACCCAGTCGTTTACCGCGTTTCCGCGGATGAACGAGAGTGCGAGCCCTACGCGGGAGTAGGGACTGACCATCATCTCGTGCGTGCGATTAATTCGTCTGTACTGACGAAATTCCCGTAGGAATTGTTCGCTCTCGCTTCTGTCTCCTGTAAAGCCGGTTGGCGCGGTCCCATTCATACTACCAGTCAGGGGTAGTGGTGCCGCCATTGGTGGTACGATTGGTGGGAGTGGAGCGACGTGAGGTGCGTGTATCGGAACGAGGTACGGTCGACTGGGAGGTTCCTCTTCGGGATTTCGATGAGGCGACGTTTGAGACGCTTTGGAGTTCTGCCAACGGGTTTTCACAACGTTGCTAGGAATTCTTCAAAGACTAACTACCGAACACAAGTTAGTCTACACCATCTTTTATATCGTACAAACCATGTATTTTTGTGACTATTTTCCTACGACGCGTACGTGCCAGCGTGATAGAGTCCATGCTGGCGAAGTGAGCTGGCAGCCCGTGAGTCACTGATCCGAACCCGATACCGATTGCTGACGTGGAATGTCACGTGACTGTGACAACGTAGAATCCCAATCGTCGTAGTCAGAGGCAGACGGGCGCGTGGTGTTTTTCTCTAATGCTGACGATTTGAAGGATATGGTAGATGAACACGAACATCAAAAGTGTTTGGTTCTGTGTTAGGATTCAGTGAGGGAATATCCCGAGTAGGGATGCGAGGATTGTGGTAGAGATGAGATGGAGAGTTATGGAGTAGGGCTTATGCTCCTATCTCCGCAGGTACTGGTGATTATCCAGTTATTCTACGGTAATTTAACAATTATCTAATTATGTGGTCTGGCCTCGGGTTGTCCGGGGTTGTCCGTTCCGGCAACGTTCCGGGCTCAATCCTAACATTCTGGTTTCTGCAACATTCCCAACTCTTGATGCCATTGTCATCACCCATGAGTGTGTCATCACAGTTCAGATGTCTGTTGCTTCCGGAGGCAGTGCAGACAATATCGGGTTCAAGAAGGTCTATGCAAGGGTCTATGACTTCCTTCAAAAGTTCTGGCCACACAGTCAACGGTGCCATGTATTCCTGACAGATACAGAGGACAAAGCGAACTTGTTGCGAAGGCAGAAGCTGACAGAAATACAGGAGAAGATGGAAATTTATGTCTATTCTGCGTTTGTCAACATCGAGGAATTGGATTCGATCATGACGAAAGAGCGTGTGGAAGAATTGGACAATGACATGGTAAGTAGGTAATGTTGGCCATCTACAACTTATACTTATTAGTAAATGTGCAGGAACAAGCTTGACGGATACAAGGATGCAGGAGCCGGCTAGTCAAGAGATGGGTTCAACGGAGTAGGAAGTTGAGAGTAATACTGTATATACGTCCCGCTAATTTGTAAGAAAATTTGAAGTTCCCGTCGACGTGCTTGAACTTGGCAACTTGCCAGGCGGAACTTCTTGGCGGGACGATCAGGTGAGTCGTGTCGTACAAGCGACCAGCGAAAAACTTCGATAATGACACCGTCCTATACTCTGGAAATTTTATAAGACAATATTTCATTGGAAGCCCTTCGCAGGGCCTCTGTCGCGTGAATACTCGCTACCAAAAAGTAAGGTTTATCAGAGAAGCAGAGTCGTCCAGTTCACTCATTTGCTCTATCAGCGCGCCACGCATCGTTCAAGTGATACTCCCCATCCTGCAAGGTTTTCCGAAACCGTCACCAAAGCTCTCGCAACATCACAGAGTTTCAACGTTCAACTTCGAACGGGACGTACTCCCTCAGGAATTTCGGGGGTTGGGTTGTTGGAGAAGGATAGGAGAGCCATTGACGTAGACGAGCCAAGCGAGGAGCTGGTTAAGAAGGTAATTGAAAGCAAGGCAGGTTCCGGAGATATTTAGTTATCTTGGTGAATATCGAAGCGATTGTATGACACATTGGACGTACCTCGATTAACCATCTGGATCCTCATCGTCAGGTAACATCGATTGGTATTACTTGGCTATCATACGTGCATCTAGTCCCATGACGAGGAGCGCTCAGACCGCGCTAGACTCTTCTGTGCGATGTGTGCTTCCTTCGGGACGATATCCTTGAGGAATAGGAGCACGGACTCGATGCTCTCCGATTCTTTCCCTGCGCGTATTTCTGCGTCGAGATTAGATGACCTCCGTGACAGAAGAGCGCAGTATAAAAGAGACATACCGGATGCCTGGTGGCGGCTGCTTTCCAAAGAGTGGATGCGGCGGGTGCAATTAGGCTGAGACCGGGGGCAACAGAGTGTAGGAATGGGGACACGAATGACCCAAGCGCGAAGATGCTAGCGGGTGCGTTGAAGAAGTACTCCAACCACCCCAAGATCCGTCTCGCCGTCGAGCTCTTCTTTTGCACCTCCACCTTCTCCAGGGCAGATACGAACTACTTCAAATTTCCTTGCATGTGCGCGACGTGCTGGGAAAGCAAACGGGAAGCCTTGTTTACGTCATTGGTGAGTCTCGTCGTGTCCTGACCGTACTTCAGTCCTTTCAGCCATGACCTAGACGCGTCATCGATCCTCTGGGCCATCAAATAGGTGAACTGTGCATGGCAGAGAAGGATCGCGTCGGTCGCCCGTGAACACCAGCTGACATCTTCTCTGAGAAGAGTCAGGTGATGCCGGAGCACCCGCTCTCGTTCCTCAATTTCTTGGTACGAAGCCTATCTCAACCTGTCGGCGAAACGACACGAACAAGTCGGAATTTGTGGACACACTTGTCTAGCTGAGCTGCCCAGCCATCAAAGATCTCCTGACATATTCGGATGTCGTACACGGCGCCGAGGATGAGTTGAACATACGTCGGGTCCGGCCTTAGTTGTTCGGTGGGGACGCCGGCATCGTCCAATCTAGGAAATGAGGGTGTGGACACCCTGACCTTACAGTATCATCTCGACAAAGCGGCGTGAAAGAAACGCGACTTCCGGGTTTTTCCCTACAATAAATACTCTTGTTACACGCTTAAGCGCGCACGTCGTGACGATTGTGAAAAGCGTGTGAGGGAGTGCTGAGAGAGATCTCAGTCAAACTTTCACAAAACCCAAGCGACAAACCCACACGCGTCTCAGGCTTACGTTACACACCTTCCTTTTTGGGGGCGTTACAGTAAAAGCATTCCAGCATTTGGCAGCGAATGACAATTCATGTCTATTCTGCATTTTTCAACATCAACGACTCAAATTTTTCACACGTCCTTTTGTTAGGATCGAATATAATTCCGAATTGGATTCGATCTTAACAAAAGAACGAGTGGAAAAATTGGGCGATGACATAGTAAGTAGGTAGTATTGGATATACTATGCGACCGATACTTATTAGTAAATGTGCAGGAACAGGCTCGTCAAAGGACGGATACAAGGACGCAAGAACAAGCTGGTCGAGAGATGGATTCAGCTGCATCCGAATCGCCGCGCCGTGGGATGTAATAGACGACTTTGGCGACGTGGTGGAGATGGACATCCAACGGGGCAGTTCACACCCCACACCGTCCAAGCGAATCCATGAAGATACCCACCCAGATTGGGTTAGAAGACCGAACTTTGAAATTTTCAAGAAGGCTGAACTGTTTTGCATTTTATTTAAGAAGGGTGATCCCGGAATCCACTGCGCCGACCAAACGAGTTACCAGCGATGAGAACGACTCCGGCATCGAAAACAGTGAGTCACTCGTCATTTTCCCTCTTTTGTCTTATTTTTCTAGACCGGCTGATGGGCGTTATTCACGAACGAATTCCTTTCCAGCGTCCTAGAACCGGGAGCACCTACATTGCGGAACCACCCAGGGTCTCACGACATCAAAACTGCGCACTGACCCTCTCCACGCAGCAAGCAGGTCCAAAGACATCGCGAGCGGCTAGGGCCCACGGGCGCCTACTATCGCCGAGGTGGAGGGAGACGAACGCGGCGGAAGTCCACGAGGAGCAAAGCGAGCGTGACTCAGAGAGCCAAGAATTACCAATAAATCCACTCAGAAAGTGACGCCTAGATCAAAAGCAAAGGCGCCTACGCCGGCCGAGCAAAGGGCAATGGCAAGCAGCCAGCGCTCTCGGACTGCGGGCCCAAGTCTCGTCATGTTGAGCTGTGCATGTCCTCATTCGAAGTATCGTAGAATTTGTACGCATACTCGTGTTAGATGAGACAGGCGATACCGATGAGAGTTCAAGGGGAGCCAGTCTGATTCTTATTATGTCAAGATGGTATCTAAAATTACGTGGTCCTCGTACACTGGATGACAACTGGCGGTGTTTCTGTAGTACTTACCACCAGGCATAGGTGTTTTTATTGGGATCGGCCAAAAAGGATATGGCCACGCGGAATTATGGACTCCGCGGCGGGGATTCATATTATGCACTGACTCGGGCCCAGTGCATGCAATCTATGGATCAACTGTGCACCTTTTTCCTCCTTCGCTTTGACACTCTATGTTCCCTGGTATCCCCCTTTCTCCTGTGGAGAGACTGTGCCTTCCGAAAGGAGCTCATCCCTTGTTCTGCATGATCGCTCGTTTCTGGCACTGGCTTGTAAAGCTTGTTACTCTGAGACGGCATTCTACAGAACGGGGAGAGTTCCTTCAGTGAGCGAGCATATTTTTCTCCTGGAGGCCGGTACCAGACGTATCTGGGAGTTTCCTTTCCACTGGACCATTGAGCAACATCCTTCTCTCCGTTACAATATCTCGAACACGTCTCAGGGCCTCATTTGAATTTTTTTCATAGCTTCGGTTGTAAGACCCCGATAAAGATTGGGTACATTAAAAAACTTCTAAGCGGGTACTCGCACATTAAACGCCGGATACTTTCGCACTACATCCTCAACCCTGTTTGCGCTGCAAGCTTTTTGGTAGTTCTTTCACCCAAGGAAGGAAGTCGCGGCCTTGCATATACGGCCGGAGAACCTCTGGGATCCGTAAACCCTTCAAGCGACATCAGTGTTGGTTCCCGCAGCAGCTGGTCTGGACGTACCTCGGGGGTCTGGTAATTCTCAACTAGACAACACAGAGCGCGCTCAGTAGCACAGAGTGTGCCGTTGAGCATATGAACGTAGACTTTCCGAGTTTGGTCCTTGCTTTTCAACCCACAGCGGACTTCCAGCCTTCGGCTTTCTGTGAAAGACGCGTGAGTACGAAAACGGAAGCTTGACGACGATCATCACTCACGGTAGTCCGTGCAATTCGAGCACGAAACGAGCTCCTTGTAAGCCCCCTGGAACGGAAACCACGCTTCGAGGTCATATTTCTGCGACGCAGCGAGGTTCAATGCGCCCGATACGATTGCCACGACACGATACGGAATGCCGAGGCTCTGGTAGAACGCCTCCGAGGCAGCGATCATCGAATCGAACATCTCCCACGACTTTTCTGGTTCGGTAACGCAGAACTGTTCGATCTTCTCGAACTGGTGTACACGAAATATTCCCCACATGTCACGGCCGGCCGAACCCGCCTCCTTGCGGAAGCACGTCGAATATCCCGCATACTTGATTGGGAGCTGTTTCTCGGGGTTCTCGAACCACTCGTCCGAGTGGAATGCTGAAATAGGCTGTTCCGATGTGGCAATCAGGTACTTCTCGTCGTCGCTACCAATGACCTGCATAAGCAAATGTCACAAAGATGTTACTGGCGATCAGGGTATCGCGCACCTTGTAGAGCTCTTCGTCGAACTGATCTAGTTGTGCTGTCTTTGCCATGACGTCCTTGTTCATCAAGAACGGGGGCTGAATTTTCTTATATCCGCGCTGGCGCAGAAAATCGAGGCCATACGAAATGAGTGCTTGGTTGAGGTCGATACCGTCATTTGTGAGGAAGTAGCCACGGTGACCCGCGATCTTGGCACCTACAAAATTTGTTAGGAAGAAATTTCGAGTTAGACAAGACACAGAGACGCACCCCGTTCGAGATCCATCGCATCTAATCTAAGTAAAACTTCATGATGCGCCAGGATGTCAGTCCTCTTCTCTACTTGGCCGTTAGGTCCATCCGGGTGCCAAGTTCTAAGCGTGGCGTTGTCATCCTAGATAGAACTGTGTCTTGTCAATGCCGAAATGTATCAACTCCGGCGTACCTCCGTTTGGCTCACGGGAACGTCTTTATTCACAATGTTGCCGATCACGCTCGCTTTCTGGCGCATTGCAAGTTCAGCATCACGCGACTCTTTCCGCTTCGCGTCTATTTGCGCATCGATACCCCTCTTCTCCGCAAGGAGGTCGTCCGCGTTCTCTTTTGCCTGTGAAAAGTGTGTGTCAGTTGTCATTTCTTGCTTCAGAGCAATCCCGCGTACCTTCTTCTTAAGCCCAATTTGCTTTTGTAGCGCGTTCGATTGCTTGCTCAAGCCATTAGTCTCAAAGTCAACTGTCAGGGAGAGGATTTGGCAAGAAGAATCCTAGAGTAGCGGTACGACGTACGCTTGACCCAGTCTTGGTACATCTGAATGATTTCATCTACGACTTCGACCGAGTGACCGCGCTTTCGCTGAGACTCGCGTATCGCCTCCGAGTTCCCCCCTTTGTTGTCAATGAAGCTGGTTACGTCTAATGTCATTTCTTGGTATATTTGTCTTCTTTGTTGATGGTTGACGGTGATCGTGATTGAACGAACTCCGGGTTGCGAGTCATAATCTAATTATCAATCGATAAGATAAGACAGATTAATTATCTAATTATCTAAGATAATGAGTGCCGACATGTGGTAGTCATGTGGTTGTGTGTTGGTCGGAGTGTGAACCGCGTGGACGGAAATTCACGAATTAAACCCAATTAATTCACGCGTTCTGCACGGGTCCCCCGTGCTCAGTATACCCTATCACACCATCCTATCTCTTCATTCATTATGTTCAAGCTCCTCCGTCGGATCTCATCTTCCATATACCCACGTCTGGATAGACCTTGGAGCGACGACGGTGCATCCTTCCGCTTTATCATTTTTACTGGATCTTATACATCCCAACAGCCACTTCGAATGCGCCAACAATAGGTCGCAAGCGAAGGTTAAGCGATGAGGATGGTGATGGTGATGATGTGCGGGACGCGGGGTCCTCGCGGAAACGCCGTGCCCCGCTTGAGCGCGAGGGCATGTCCGAGCTAGGCGAGGTGCGGGGCAAGGGCACCGAGACTGACCCTGGCGTCAAGGAGGTCACGCGTGGGGTCAAAGAGGTCGAGCTGGAGGATAAGAAGGAAGGAAGCTCTACGGACGACGGCAAGGGCACGGCTGAGGAAGCTCCGGCAACGCCAGAGGGCGAACCCAGCGTTGCACCACCACCCCATGACCCAATCCAGCCCCCACAGGGAGACGATGAACCGTCTACTACGCCCAATGACGAGGCCCCAGTCATTCAATCGGAAGCGATTGCCGAAGCACCTTCGAACGACTCGCCCGACGTGAGAACTCCCGAATCACCAAACGTCGAAGAACCCCTCGTTCAGGTCGAGGATGAGAAAGAGTCGACGGGTGCTGCCCCAGACGCCGGCAACGATGAAGTAGCTTGCGCAACTGAACCTGTCGAACCCAGTACAAAGCCTGAAGCCACAACCAGCACCCCAGAGGCGAACGATGGTACTTCGCAAGAGCAGCAATAGTTACTCGTTGCCGAGGATCATTTAGTTATTTAGTTGTCGATCTGCTTCTTCGTCCTTTTTATCTGCACAGTTGTATACTTCGACTCCCGCCGGAGATTATGCATTATGTACAGCACACTGTCTAATCTAAGGATCGTATTGCTTTCACTCATTTCACCCACTGGCGGTGTCTGGTCCCTCTATCTTGTACAATTTACCGCTTAATGCGGGTCCCGTTCGAATGGCATTCGAATGGGAATCAAAACGTGGTAGGTGTGCGCCCCGGCTAGTGCCAGTGGTACACTCAGGCCGGCACCAGTGCTATGCATTTGCCTCACCGTTACGTCGTCCAAGGTTGTGTGCCCCAAAATGAGGTAAATGCTCGGTTTTCCTTACTACTGGCACTATCTTACGACTGGATGATCGAAATGTGCTGAGTCCGCGCACCCCGGCCCAAGTGTAGGCAACGCTGGCCGGATTGCACTCCCTCCCTGGCGGGCTTGACTTGTCGCTCTGTTCCCACAGTCCTTATTACTCCACTTTACGCCTCAAGCACAACCCGACCCGCCTGTTCTCGTTACTCCCGGGTCGACTGAGAAGATGATTGATGAACTTCACATCAGCGCCTCGTGGCCGTCATTCCATGCGGGGGCGTGCCAAGGTGCAGCACCCTCAGGGTATATAATGATGGCACTGTGCGCACAGCATACCATACCCACCACCCCCTTTGCTGTCCTCACCAAGTCTAAGCGCTCTCGTGTCGTGCGATTGGCTCATGGCTCATTTCTTCCCCGCTGCCTCACGCTTGGATGTCGAACGACCTTCATCTCTCCGTCGGACCCCCACTCGAGGCGTACTGCGAGAAACCGGCGACGAGACACAAGCAGACGGACGCCAGGGCCGTCCTTCGCACATCAACTGGCTACAGAGCTCGTTAGCAGCATCCCAAGCTGGCCCACCCATGCCCAAACGGCCTCCTAGCGCACGACTGGGCCGCTCTGCCTCTCTCTCAGCCATTCCTCCTCCATCGCCTCTCCACCGACAATCCTCCACCATTAGCAATCACTCTTTGCAGCTTGATAGGCTGGCTAGCTCTCGGACGGACGGACCTTCAGCGCAGCCCCAGGCCAAGCCAATGCCATTGTCCCCCATTTCCGAACAGTCATACGTCCCCACACCCACTAGTAGACGGGACCTATTTTCAACAGATGTGGAGCCCGGCACACCAGTGTCAGTAGGTAAGCTCGAAATGGCTTGCATACCCTCGGGGCGTGTGATTCACTTGTGCCTTTTCACGCAGCTTCGAGCTATTCCGCCTTCCTACGACGTCCCTTGAAACGATCGATCTCGGCAACCTCGACCAGCTCGCTTCACACCAATGTAACTTCCATCCACCCCCCTACCCTTCCGCCCTTGAATATCACGCCTCTAGAAATCCGCCCGGTCTACCCTCCAGTATCACACCGTGCGGGCCCACAGCTCTTCTCGACCGTCTACGAAGACACCGCCTCCGAGCGCACGGGCAGCTTCGTCACCGCACGTTCGCTTGCAGGCGACACCGAAGACCCGGCGTCTCCAGTAGGAAGAGCAGCGGTGGACGTCCGCGGTCCCTCCGGTTCGACCACCCTCTACTCATCCGCCGCCCTCCCCGGCGGCGGCATGGACCACTTCACAGACTCTGATCGAGCGAGCATCCCATTCACCACGACGCCCCCCAGCGGCTCCGGCACCACCGACAGCAGCAGCTCCGATGCCCCGCCGCCGCCGCCGACAACGCACGCACGTCCCCGCCCACGCACGCGCGGGCCCACGTCCGGCGCGAGCGGCAGCGGGACGTCCGACACGTTCGTCCTGCGCCGGCTCACATTCGGCAGCGCGCTCTCGCGCCCGTCCTTCTCCGCCGCGCGCAGGGCCCTCGCGCGCCTCCCGCCGCTCCCCGTCCTCCTCTTCTGGGCCGGCTTCGTCGCGCCCTGGTGCTGGCTCATCGGCGGCTGGCTCATCGCCGAGGGCCGCTGGGAGGAGAACGGAAAGGCGCGCGCCGCGCTGCCGCTGTGGAGACCGCGCAGGCGTCAGGGCGCCAAGGGCAAGGGCAAGACGGCGGCCGTTCCTCTGCTTGTTGGGAAAGACGTGGAGAAGGGGCAGCAGCAGGCCACGGGCGCCGGAGATGCCGCCGACGCCGCTGCTCCGCACGGACATTGGGCGTGGGCGTGGTGGATCCCATTCGCGCCGCGGGCGTCGGCATTGGTGGAAACGCACGCCGGGAACGGGGCACCTCCTTCGGGCGACGGGGATGCGGTGCAGAAGGAGAAGGTGGTCACGATTGTGAAGCCGTATAGCGCGGAGGTCTGGGTTTACCGCTGTCGGCTTGCCGCGGTCATCAGCGCCGTGATGCTTCTGACGGCCTTCATCGTCACGCTCGTCGTCGTGGGGGGTTCAAGGCAATAAGAATGCAGTGTATGTTTTTCGCGTTTGCGTTTGCGTTTCGTTTTCTATTATTGGGGTTCTTTCTGGCCGTGCGGCGATGCCTTTATTACTCTCTAGACGTACTGTACATATAAGTTACACGACGGACTCGGGACAGGCGCAATCGGCGGACGCTTTTCTGAGTGTTATTGTACTAGACATGTATTTTTAGCACTCGATCGTGCACGGTGCCCTCACTACTACAGCACACCAGTTTGCGCCCCAATGAATAAGTATAAACTACGCAAGACCTAGACTAAATGATAATACAGATGACTTGTGACAACATGTGCATGACTTCCCCAATGTAAGACTAGGAATAGATAGCGAGGGTGTGATTGGATCAATCAGCAAAATCAAAGTACGAGCGGAACATGGACTCCTGGCGGAGCGAGGAGCCTGCGATGACAGCATGCACGTGGAGGAAGAGGCGAGGGTAACGGCGTGTGAAGTAAGACAGGTATCCTTCAGGCATGGAGCCTACGTGGCGCTTGACGTTTTCGGGTAGGTCCTGGTAGTGGTGTTTCTAGCACGTTGTCAGACGCAAGTACGAAAAATGTTGCGTTTGTCAACTCACCTTGTTCCGAAGGGCACGGAGGAGGTCCTGCACCGATCGCCCGTCATATTTCCTGAACTTTCCCAGGTTTTCGACAAATATTTTGTCCAGCCGCGAGGGCCAGTCGGGGCCCACCACGTTGATCGCGTTGTTCTCCAGCAGGACGAGGTGGGGATCCCGCGGGTCGCGACACATGATCTCGAAGCGGTCTGAAGCGTCCTGCAAAAATCCGAGACGACGACCGGAATCCCAGAAATAGGGATGCATGAGACACGTCGTCGTGTCAGGCCTTTTTTTGATGCCAGTCAGGACGTCACGGTGTCAGACGATACGGCCATGGAACGCACCTGTCTGCAGCCTCAGGGGCGAGCATGGCGTTGATGAGATCCACTGCCTCCGAACCCTCTTCCCCAAAGCCCTCCAGCCCCTGCAGCGACTTCTGGTCCCGTATGATGTTGACCTCCCGCTCAAATCGGTCACCGAATGGATGCCCGCCGTTCGTCTGACAGTAGTAGTACAGGCACCCGAGTGCGAAAACGTCGACCGACTTTGTGAGCCGCGTCGTCGACTTGCCCGAGTTGCTCCCGGTAGCCGTCCCGACGCTGCCCCGCGAGCTCTGTGAGTGGTCGTCCGTGAGCGGCTCGTCGAGCTTGACTTCGCCCCGCAGGATCTCCGGTGCCCTCCACCCAAACGTCCCTACGCCCATCGCGCCACCCGTGGTCGGCAAGAAGCTCGTCTGGTCCAGCTCGAGCTTCCGACAGAGCCCAAAGTCGGATATCAGCATCCGATGCCCATTCGACTCCCCCTTCTTTCCGCCCGAGATGAGAATATTTTGGGGTTTTATGTCACGGTGCACGATCTTGAGTGCGTGCAGGTGCCTTAGGCCAGAGGTAATCTGCCGCAAGGCACGCTTCGGATTGAAGGCGACAGCGACCTCGCGGACCTGGTCAGGACGTTCGATGATGTCCGCGAGCGAGGCAGGACACAACTCGAGAGCGATGTAAAGGAAGCTTTCATGCGCCTCTTGGTAGTAATACCGAATGACGTTTGGATGGTCGTCTGCGTCTTTAAGGAGACTGACTTCGCGGTGGGCGAGGGTAACGAAGTCCCGAAGGAGGCGTTTGACGGCTACTGCACGGCCCTGTAGGGCGCCCTGGTAAACAACGGTGCCATGTGAGCCGTACCCTGGGTCCAATCAATATAAGATGCTTTCGGGGAGTAAAAAATGGGGCAGGAGACGTACCGAGAACGGTTTCGGAAATAGTTAGCGAAGGCGAAGCCTGCGGCACTGGCGTTGGTGGAGGAATCAGCGATGGTGAGCCAGATACGGCCGCGTTATCGCCCTCCCCGACTTCGCCGTCTTCGTTCTCCGGCTCGTCGCCACCATCAGCAGCGGCGTCCTTTGCTTCGCCTCTCCGTTTCCGTCGCCGCTTGCGGTGCTTCTTCTTGACCTCGCCGGCGTCTTCTGCACCTTCTGCGGACTCCGCTTTAATTTTGTCGTCGTCATCTGTCGCAAGGGGTGCCACGGGGGTATCAGGTGCAGCTACGGCAGCGGTTAGTGTGTCGGGTGTGGGGGGCGAGGGCTCTGGGGAAATATGGAGGGTATCCTCAGGTGGTATTGCAGTCGCAATCGGCGACTCTGATTGGAGGGTATGGGTCAAACTATTGCTAGGCGTTGGTGATGAAGGAATTGCGATGGCTTCCTTAACACTGTCATTTGGGACAGATATCTCAGCAGCGACGTGCGCCTTCTGTGGTGGTCTCCTCTTAAACCATAGGAATGTCCCAACCATAGACGCCAGTGTGAGGAGTAATGCAGAGCTAGATGGTGCCCAGGAGGCCCGTCCGAGCACCACCGACTCTGGGACATTGGAGAGCCATTGCCATGGGAGTACCCGAATGTTTCCCTCGCCGAAAACGAGCGGCTCGTCCCCTTCATATGTTTGCGAGTTCGTATTCCCGGGGCGGCTGTCGCTCCCAGTGGTGGAAGGCAAAGCAGGTGCCTCTGGGCTTGGAACGCCATCAAGCAGGCGCGCAATGTGCGAGACGCCGTCAGCTCTGAGAGTCCGCACCCCGGTCTGACATCGCCGGTCGGTGGTGCCCTCGTAGCATTGCAGCCTGTCGTCCTCGTGCGAGATAAGGACGCCCTCTTCTGACATTCCCTCGATGCTCTCGACCTGCTGCGTGGATACAGGCCCACTAAAGGCGACGAGTGGGAAGTTGTCCGGGCCGAGAGCAAAGAGAGAGCCAGTTTCCGTGACAAGACCGACAAAGGCGGTCTCACCGTTGGGGTAATCGCGCTGACGTGGGGTAGTGGGAATGATATCCCGGAGACGAAGGCGGGGTTGGAGAAGGACAAATGGAGAGGTACGCCTGGCAGATTTGACCACATCAAATATGGCCACACTGTACCATAGAGTTAAGCGCCCGACCAGAAGAGAGCGAGACAAAGAACATACATGGGATTCGAGAATTTCTGACCCCAAACTGGCTGGTTTTCTCGGAGAGTCGTGGTGGGGCTGATGTCCCCATTGGACTTGAAGGATATGACCTCCCCATTAGGCAGAGGTTCAACGTAAAGGTCGTCTACGCTGCGACGATACGCAGCCTGCCACTCAAGATCTTGGTTATTGGGACCATACGTGGAGAACGACAGATGCTGAACCCGCGGAGGTTGTGATGGTGGACGAGTAATAATAGAAACACGATAATCTGTGGGATTTGTTGGTCAACGCGAACGTCGTAGAGTGAACGATTTACCAGTGCGACCAATGAAAATCTCGGACGGGTAAAGCCGGGATGGTTTGATGCCCTCCAGTTCGTCCAGGTCGATGTCCATCACGTCCTGCTCGGAGAAATCGTTCCAGGCGTCCCATGGGCACTCCGAATCGAGAGCAGCCTTACGCGTCCGGTCTCGAGTTCAAGGAGTAAAATAGAGGTTTTCTTGCTGCCCACGAAGCTGCGGCCATCTGCCTCTCCAAAGGAAAAGGGGGACCTTTCGACGAGTTGTGTCATGGAAAGTGGGAGACGTTGGAGAGGTGCAGTGGGGGAACTTGACGAAGTTACATAGATATCACCGGACTGTGGTTCGACTATGTACGTCTCGTGAGCAAACGAATCGTCATCAAGGTCGGGGTCAGCGTCGAGGTGCTTGGTGGATATGAGAGGCTCGAGGATAGCCGGGACGGTCTGGGAGGCACCTTGTGTTGAAGAGGGGGGCGGTGAAGAAGGCATGGACCAGAGCTTGCCACCAGTTGTGCGGTTGAGGGCATGAAATTTGCCATCTACCGAAGCTACAAGGATCACATTGAGGACTTCGAGGGCGTCGTCGGCGGTTGCAGAGTGACCGTGTGGGGTGTGATGGACAGTGTCGAGGCCATTCTCGTAGAAGCCGACATCACGACGGAGAGTGACGGTCTCCGCCAGTGCCGTGGCCAAGACCGAAAGGACGGGGAAGAGAAGGAAGGAGGAGAAGCGCATGGTGATGAGGATTTCAAAACGCGCTCTGCATGCCGCGACGACGAAAGGACGAAGAAACGGTGTTCGGTCGCGGGGTCACGACGGTGCGGTGCGGTACAGCCTCGCTCTCACGCTCACACGCTCATCTCGTCATGCCAGTCGTTCCGGTTGGTTCCCAGATCTTTGACTTGGCTTTCCATCCAACCTCGAACGTCGTGTATACGGGTCTTCTCAACGGCAAGGTCAAGGCCTTCACCTATGATGACCAAGGCGTGCATTCCCCAGCTTTTGAGCTGCGCGTCTCGAAGCGATCGTGCCGCGGCCTTGCGTTGAGTCCGGACGGGGCATCTCTCTACGCCGTAGGAAAAAACAAATCTCTGCAGTGTGTTGCCATTATCCAATACAATCGATCTCTTCGTTTACGCGGTTCGGTGTTAAAGTATCATCGACACAGGCACCGGAGCACTGTCTGAGACACGCCAGGGGGTACACGAGTGAGTCCTACGGCATACAAGGTCCGTGGTGCGTCCGTGAACCCAGTGTACTTCCTCCCAGCGCGCCTATCAACTGTGTCGCGCACCCTACCCCGCATCTCCTCGCTACTGGCGACGATGACGGCGTGATCAAGGTAGAGTGGTCTCATATTGTTACCCATCGTTGACAAAATGCGGAAGGGGTAAGGAAAGCTATGGGACCCACGGAAACAAGATGCCGTTCGTCAATATACACAGCACTTTGACTTTATTTCCGATTTCATGTGGTTGCAAGATAAGAAGCAGCTAGTCGCGACGAGGTGTGTCGACGGCCCCCCCTTTCCGCGCTCTGTGAGTAAGTTATTGTGCGCAGCGGTGACGGCACCCTATCTGTCATGGACGTGCGCTCGAAAAAGCCCGAGCCGTTCGCGCACTCGGAAGATCAAGAAGACGAGCTGCTGTCCATCGTACCATTCAAAGGGTGAATACTCGTTCTCTCCGCTCCGTTACCCCTGTCATCTGCCGATTGCAGAGACGCGAAGGTAGCCGTCGGCACCCAGCTCGGCATTATCTCCATCTTCAACCGCAATAAAGGCTGGGCTGATTGCGTCGATCGAGTGCCAGGGTGAGAGCACCATAAACCTAGCTCCTATCGCACTACCAACGCGAGCCGCATTGCAGACACCCAAACTCCGTTGATGCCCTCTGCGCAGTTCCTTCAACTTACCCCTCTTCGCAAAACACCATCCTCACGGGCTCCTCTGACGGGCTTTTGCGCGTCATTGAGCTCCTACCCACGCGCCTCGTTGGCGTAATTGCAGACCATGGTGACCTCCCTATTGAGCGTATCGCAATTGACCGTGCTGGTGAGGGGCGGTGGATTGGGAGCGTTGGACACGACGAGGCGCTGCGGATGACAGACTTGCGCGAGGTGTTCGAGGATGAAGACGCTCGTGATGCGGATGAAGAAGAGAAAGACGACACTTCAAGCGACGAGGAAAATGCAGGCGAAAAGCTGAAGAAGAGAAGAAAAAAGGACAAGGGAGAACTCGAAGGGAGGCCACAGAAAAAGGGGAAGAATCAAATCGATGCCGGTCCTTCATTTTTCTCGGGACTGTAGCCACTCCTATTATGACTCTCGCAAGCCAACCAGGCGACAGTCATCAATGGCTGCTAATTTGACCCAGGGTAAACCATCGATACTGTATTACCGATCGTGCTATCTGGGCACCCGTGGTCTACTCCCAAAAAGCTTACTCTGGTATTAAGTGACGCAGCTCAGAAGAAGTGTGGGGCTACAGCGTATGGACAAGGGGTAGGAAACACGATCACGGAGTATAGTCCAGCGGGACTTGCTTCGCGGCCGCTGCCGTCGAGCCAGTTTTCAGGAAGAGGGGAGATAAGCTGAGACAAGGGCAAAACCAGCCAGCCTGTGACGAGAAGGAAAGGATTGAGCATCGCAAGCGAGAGACACGAGGGAAGAGGACGGACATGAGGTTGCCGATCGGCGGTGAACCACCCTCTTTAGTGCGCAGGGGATGCTGATTGATCCAGGCGCTTGCACCGAGAAGAAGGGAGGGCCAAGCAAGGAACCTGTCCAGGTAGTGAGTGCGAAGTGGCGGTGATAGGGTATCAGGAAAGAGAGCGACTGTTCCGGGTGACCATGATGAGACCCGCGAGGAACATGCCAGAGGTTGCCAGCCCGTCTATATGGAGTGAGCAGAATGAATAAAAGAACACGACGAGAGACACGAACCGACGCTATCTTGACCATTCCACGATTGCGGTATTGTGAGCCTCGTCTCGAGCGAGGAATCCCGAGGGTCTTCACGACGACTCATTGTGGTTGTTGTTGTTCAACCAAGATGTCACCACCAACGCTCACACTCGACACCGATTTCGACTTCATCGACGGCACTCCCCTCTCTGTACAGCACGCAATGACCGTCACACGGCCACCTTCCCCATCATTCTCTTTCGACTTCTCCATTGTCAGTCCGCCCAGCCCGGTCCAGATCGCGACTCTTTCCCCTCTTTACCACATTCAACGCATGCCAGTTCTCAAACCTCCCTCCCTTCATTACGTTGGCTCGGCACTTCTGCCGGTGACAAGCGTTATAACGCTATTCAAGAGTACCGTCAACGATCACCTCACACCCCAAATCCATGAAGTGCCTCATCCCTCGTCTCTGGGGTGCACTCTCCTCCAAACCCGCAAAGGAAGACGCAAAGCAACCCGTAGTAAGGCTTACACTGCAATGCCCTCCAATATCAGCTACGCAGACCTCCAGCCCTCGACGGGGAAGAGGGTGAGCTCATCGACGGCATGCTAGTGGATTCCGGTGATGTCCTCTACCTCCCAAGTTTGCCGGTTCGTTTCCCTTTCTCTCGTTGCCGTCTTCTAAAGCCCCCGTAGACTTTCTGTCCCAGCTCCCCCCCGAAATAGCCATCTACCTTCTATGTTTCCTCGACCTTTCGTCAATTATCGCCTGTCAAACCGTCTCACGCAGATGGAACTCCCTCGCCAGTGACAGTGCTGTCTGGCGCGAGCTCTTCTACCGTCGCCAGGATGGGGAATCAATCTCGACCGCGCCGTC
>JAKELH010000947.1:0-19811 GCA_021525015.1 Lactarius pseudohatsudake
GGTCCGTCCTGCACACTGTGGCCTCGGCTCGCGTGCTCGATGCGTGGTACCGCGACGTCGCTCCTGTCTTTTCCGACCCCAAGGCGACTCATCCCATCAAGCACGGCCTCGCCGTTATGGTCAAGGCCACCGTTATCCGCCAATCGATGGAGTGTGCGCACGAGATGGCTGAGCGGTGTGGCGCCCAGGGAACTTTCGACACCAACTTCATTGCGCGCCACAAGGTGCGCAATTCACCTACCGGGCTCGTACATTCCTAATGATCGTTTGATAGGCTGATCTTGACAGCGTCATCATCGCCGAGGGTGACGTGCTCGCGCTGTGCATCCGCCTCTGGGGCGAGCTTGTGCTCGGACGCTACACGATCCCGATCCCGTCCGCGAAGGAGTCGTTGCTCGCTAAGCACGCGCATGGGCTCCTCGACGAGGGCCGGCAAGTGCTCCGGCGCGTGCCGGGCGGACATCGCTCTGAAACCGCCGAGTACGAGCTGCTGCCCGAGGCGGAGCGCTCGGTGATCGCGCTTGGCCACGCGTGCGCCTACTCGGCGGCGCAGCGCGCGGGGGTGCCGCAGGTGCTGCTCGACCTATATGAGTGTGCGGCGATCCGCGGGGACCCTACCTGGTTCTCTGAGAAAGTCGGCTTGACGCGCGCGGAGCAACGGGCGAAGGAGGGCACTGCGCTCCGTGCTGCGGCGCCGGACATCGAGAAGCACCTCGAGGAACTCAACGTCGGGTACGCGGTGCGTGCGTCGATCGTCAGCGACGCGGCGTGGCTCGGCCAGGTGGAGCGGATGCCTAAGTATAAGGGCAACGCACAGAGTGGGATTCCTGGGGTGACGCCTGGCAAGGACGGGGCGCGCCTATAGAAGTCGAGTCAGACCCGTCATGTAACAAAAGATTTTTTACCAAGGTAGAATGATCCCTAGACCGAGAGCGTCAGCATATTGGCAATATAAAGACTTCATTTCCAGTCATGGCTGTAAGGCCATCTGCAGATTCTGCATAGATGAGGGTAGTCACGAGACAGGACAGCTTGGTACCACAGCACGCAGCAAGGCACGCAGAGATGATACCAGTGCAAATCTCGGTCTTCACGGTGACAGGCCTGGCCAGTGCAGCCTATTTTCTTAGCCTTGATGAGTTCTGAATGACCCTGGGGATCGATGCGAGGATCGATGCGCAAGTTATGGTTTGATCTCCCTAACTTATCAGATAGTCACGCATCTGATACGGACATTGACAATACTAGCAATTCACGACGGCCCCAAGGGGCCGTCATTCATGAAAGTTGTCTGATGCTCGGATCCAGTGCGCACGTGGCAAAACTTCATATTCACAAATGATGCGACGCTGGTAACGATGCCCGACACCACCAACTTGTAACGCCTCGCAAGACACCGCCACGTTCTAGGCACCTCCACTCTGTGCAATCTGGGGCGCACCAGCACGGGGAACGGTGGGGCCAGCGGACTTTGTGGAAACTAAGAAGGAAAAGTATATTGGGCACCAGAAACCGTTGTAGTTACACTTGCTGTCCTCCGACTGCAACGAAAGATCAATGGTCTGAGTTTGCCCACCATGGGCAGCTGGCGGTTTTGGCGACGATGCTATTAGGGATTAAAGGGACTCGTTGCTAAGGTCACGCCCAAACAGCCTCGCAGAACTCGTATATGCCTTGTTTTCTCGAGAGTAGTTCCTCTAAATTAATGGGTAAAGCGGTAAGGCTCGGGGGAAATACCCACAGGAACGACACTACTCTTAGCCGTATGGCCCGTATCATCGAGATGCTTGGTTGAGCCCTTGGTCGAGCCAGGCAGAGACTGAAGCGAAACGGTCGATGCAAAAGAGAGTTCGAGGTTCTTGAGTACACGTACCGTTCGTCCGAAAGAGGGGCAACGAAACCTTTCCCTGCGGACAACAGGACCGTATTGAGGATTTGAAACCATCGTGCTCGCCGTTGTCGTAGCACCCTCTTCACTGTGTCGTAGTAATGTCTTCCCTGTCACCGATGTCGCTGGTTGTGATCAGAGCACACCCCACCACGATCCATGAGCATATGGGGCTCGCATTGGCCCCTCGGCGGTGGCGAGTCTGGCGACGTGATTGGGGTCCGCTTTGGTTGAGCCATCGACGATGGTGGGTAATGTACCAGGCACCTGTAGACCGTATTCAACATTGGCACGCTTTAAGTGAAAATGGAATGATACTCTTTTTCTTGTTTTTGTTTGAGGGCCCGCGGCGTCGAAGACGACGGAATCTCACGGGGATTGTCCGGTAATGTACAGCAAGCAATGCAGACAAATAATGCGCCTCAATGTTGTGTGTGAAGCGGGGTGTAAGGACGTTTGGTGAAGAAAAAGTATTGAAAACAGGGAGAACCTCATCACTCCGTACACGTTCAACACGCATGAAGCCAACATCACGCCGCTCTTGACACGTAGGGAGCCCAGGATCTGCCAAAGCTGGCTTATCGACATGGTTCAACAAACAGTTGTCGTAGTCGTGTTTCGGAAGGGGACCTAATTTATCCTGTCTTTGTTCAGGGGTTAGGGGGTCACAGACATTCGCTGTTGCATGATGCACCGACAACTGAAAGCGCGACGACGGTGAGTTCAATCTGGGACATCTTTTGACATGGAGGGTATAAAGCACGAAACAGACGTACTTCCACACGCGCAGGCAAGGTCACTTCCAGCTCGAGAGAAGACGAACGCCCTTCACATGGGCAGCAAGCAAGCTTCATCACAATCAGACAAAGTCAAAACAGTATTCATAGAAGACGAACCTTTTGCAATCTTTCACGTTGTCGTCTCTGTCATTGTCCAATCGATTTGGCTCGCGGCATGAGAAGCCAGAGGTGACAGAGAACCAAAGAAAAGGAGGTCGGAGTGCATACTGGGAGACGGAAATGGAGTACACTGACAGCTCGCGATGCACCCACAAGCACGCAGGTGAGCAGGGTTGGATTGTACCGTAGAGTGCAGTATTTGTGAGACCCATCAAGAGAGGGAAGACTCACATGGCGGGAAACAGTTTTACGACACACGTGAAACAGCGAACCATCATCGTCATCGTCAAATCAGACGTGGGCAGGCTGGAGTCTAGGCCAACTAACGCACGTACAGTCAAGTGTGTGGATTCTTTTTGCGAGGGTCACAACCTGCGAAATAATGACATAAGAATAATCAATCAATCAATCTTCCTGTTCCTGTTGCGCCGAAGGAGGGAACTGATTCCGTCCATGTTCAAGGGGAAGAGGGTCAACGACGGAGGACTCGGAGGACTTCCGCCGAGGACTGAAAACTGCGAGGAAGATGAGTTCATAAGCGAGAGAATGTGGACACGGGAAGGAAACAGATGCAGCAAACAATGTACTCCCACATGCGCAGGCACTGAAACCTCCGGTTCGACGGAAGGGGTGCACGCATGTCGAAGCTGGCGACAACTCATATTCACGTCACCACACCGGGGCAGACTTACTGACGTATTTGGGAAGACGGCTGTGAGGGCATGTTGCGGATGGTGACGCTGCAGTTTGTGCAGTGTGAGATAGAAAATGGAGCGGGTTAGCGTCGGCGGTAAGACCGGCGGGTGGGTTCGAAAAGGGGCAGTAGATTAATTTGTCGGATGCAGGAGCTACCAGTCGGAAAGTGTCGAATGTTCGTTCTCATCCAAAGAAAAGAATTGAGAGTGTCATTAGGGAGAGGCTGTACAACGGGGCACGGTTTTCTTCCGGTGAAAGTGGTCCGATTTTGTGGTAAACCTCGCCTTGAATCTTATAGGAGGGTGGCCCGTGGCCATCGAACATCGTGCCATCCAAGCGCCCGGAGCCACCCAAGGAGGTAAACGCGAACGCCTTGCTGTAACGGCGAAGGCATGAGGACCAGGTCATGTCGTTCTTGACCCGCCAGCAATGTAGGATTATGCGGACACGGCTCTTCAATGATGTTAGCTGAATGCTCGCCGAGGCGCAGGGTCCATGTTGCGCCGATGGTCCAAGCCCGTGTTCCCCTTGTTCAGGGGCCAAGGAGTCAAACATCCATCACTGCATGCGCTGAGGACTGAAAAAGACGATGGTGGTTAGTTCGAACTGCCAGGACCTCAACACAAAAGGGGATTGCGAGACAGGGACACACTTCTATGTTCCAAGCTATGTTCGCACGCAGAGTCACTTCCAGAAGACGAATGCGTCTCACTCGGGCGATGTGCAACCTTCACCGCAATCAGACAAAGACAAAAGAGGGCCAAATTAAGACAAACCTTTTGCAAACTCTGACGTCGTCGTCTTCGTTTTTGTCCAATCGACCTGGTAGACAGCATGACAGCATAGCAGAGAATGGGAAAAAGGAGCTCGAGACGCACACGTCCAGGCAAGACAGGGGTACAACGAAGCACGTGAGCAGCCACTTCTCGGTGCCACGGGTCACGACGCTGAAGCCACAGGCAAGCAAAATTCTATTCTTCTGCACAGGGGATTGGAATTTGGTGACAGCAAAACGCGAGCCTGACAGAGGGAAGTCCCACGTGACGCGTGACGGCGGACACCGTGTGCGACAATGAACCACCGTTGTGAAGTTGGGTAGTGCACTGTGAGAGCACCGAGTGCGTAGGGAAAACAGTATCAAAAGCTAGTTAACATAGCAAACCACCAGTGAAATCTAACAAAGCTGGCAACGGTCTCGGTCTGGTCATGTGAGGACATGTGATCGTTTGGGAAACCGCTTGAAACGCCTACTCCGAAGTGGCTGAATTGATGCCCGCCAACGCACACTGTTGCTCTGTATGAGACCATGCGTACCCCAGAAAAAAAATTCCGCAAGAAGGAGTACAAAAGCACACATTGAGTGTTTAAAAAATGATTTCGACACGGAAATCGAGGCAGAAGGCGAGCGGGAAAAAAGGTTCGGAGCCCGACAACTCCGTGACAAAGCGATGCCTAATTATTGTATAGATTGAATCCGTGATGGCGGAATATTTTTTAACCAAGTTTTCAACTCACGCCACCGCCACCGCCACAAGTCTCAATCGATGCATACAGCGCTGCTAGTGCGTTGGTTACGCTGAGCACCACCGGGAGGAATAACTAACCAACTCTTCACCACCGTCTAACGGAGGGGAACTAGCCCGCCCGGAGGACGGCCGCCGGTGTGTGTGGCACACTGCGACGTGATGCATGATGCATGATGCACGATGCCGGGCTCTCGGACATTAAGTTAAGTTACCCACATCAGTGCGATAGGAGCTCGGGCGGGCTCTTCCCTCCTAAAGTAGGTTACGAAGATGAACTGCCACGCGCCAACGGCGGCGACGGCATTTCACTTAGGCTCCCGTACCAAATACCGAATTCGAACAGGACTGCTCGCTCTCACACGTTGTGGCCCATCAGAACCGGTGCTATAGCCTGAGCCCCCAGGAAGGGCTGCGCGGTCACACGCAAAGGCATCCCTGCGCGGCCTCGGCCGTTTCCTGGGTCCCCGTTCTGGGCTTACAGCATTGCATTGCTCTCTTCTTTGACAGGCGCGACGCTGGCGTTATGATAGCGTCATCGGCATGGGTTCGGCCAGCAAGGGGTACGGCAAACAAATGGCGACTTCCAGGCTTCCAAATTCCCACACCCTGTTCGCAGCTTGAAACTTTACGCGCCGCCGGCTGCCTCTAAAATTAAAGCATGACGTGACCAAGTCACCGAAACCGAGCCCTGTGGATGATTCGACAAATCAGTGGTACTCTGTAAGAGTGGCTTGGTTAGAGAGCAGTCAGCCTTACTAGCCGCGCAAGCGGCGCCGCCTGGGATAATCCCCCTTATGTACAGGGTTCTTTTTGCGCTCATTGAGAGCTTGGCTGGGGGTTCCTTCGACTCGCAACTTTTATTACTCTCGACGAGAATTGCATTCGGGAACGTGGTGTTGCCGTCCCGGCGTGCAGTAAGCTTGGCAGTAAGTTTTTTTTTCTTGACCACATCTCCGCTTCTGAGGGACCGACGCCGAGATCAACTGTCAAGGGCAATCGCGAACACGATGCAACCCTGAGGACAGTCAACGTTACAGTCTGTAACCCTGCTGCCTCTGTTGCATACCGCTGCCGAGACCCAGCCAGGGGATCCGAACTCGTGATGGGCCTGGTCTCGGCACGACATACAGTAATAAACCGGCGCAGATCGCACGCCGGCTAACGGGTATTCGAGTATCCTCGCCTGGGGGCGTGTCTGTCTGTCGGTGCATGTACAAGACTGTAGTTCGGAAGCGGGGTAGCCGGTGTCACTTTGGCCTTTGGCCCCTGGTAACATGTTAGGTTCTGCCTGTGCTCCACCACACGCTCCACGCGGGGGCTGATCTGGCCATAGCTGCGGCAACGACCGGACTTGTGGCGAGTCGGCGCGGAATCGAAGCGAAGAACTGCTCATGTGTGACTTGTTCGCCTGCGGTATCCTGTGTTTCTGTAAATTAGCACCTGCCAGCTGGTGCGTGGTCAATTACACATGCATGATCGCCAAGCACTGCACCACTACGGTATATACACTGTTCTGTGCACGCTATAAGTCATCGACATACATAAATGGGTGGGGGGCTAAGAATACATGCTATGATACGCCCGAATAAATAAATCGTGCAATGGATCGTCCTAACGTAGCTTCGTAAGCTCAATGTCACCGTGGCGTCCTGCCCATATGCGAGGACCAACTAGGGATGCCCCCGGCCCCGGTCCCTTGAGACTCGAACCCAAACAGCTTCTTCTTCGGCGGCGGTGCCATAGCCGACTCTGGCGTCCGCATGGGGCCGTGCACTTGGCCGGGGCCAAGCGCGCGAGTGGGGGGGTGCCACAGCTCCTCCTCGTCCCCTCCGGCCAGCTCGTCCACCTCAGCATCATCATCAGCATCAGGCGAGAGCGTCGTCCAGTGCGGATGGGGCAGTGCGGGCATGCGCGAGCGGTACGGGGCCCCCACTGACTCGCCGTCCGACTCGTCATGCATTGCCGTCGGCGAGGACGGTGGGTCGAACGGCGGCGACTCGTCGCGCGCAAGGCGTTGGTTCAGCGCGTGCCAGTGTGTATGCGGTGGCGGGGGAAGGGTATTGCGGGAGGGGGGCGAGGACACATCGGGGTGTCGGGGGCGGTTGTTGAGGGCGACGGCGGGGGGCGAGTGCAAGGGACCGGCGCGCAGGGAGGCCGAGCGTCCGCGCGTCCAGGAACCCGGCGCGCCAGGCTGGGCGACGAAGCGCGTTGCGATAATTGGGGATGCGGAGGCGGGGCCAGGGGCGCTCGATGCTACGCGGGCGGATGCGAATGCGGTGGCGAGGTCGGCGGCGTCCGAGATCTCGGAAATGGAGACGGTGCGCGAGCGCGAGGGCCCCGCGCGCCGCTCGTGCGGGATCCCGCCACCACTCATGCTCGAACTCTCACCGGCGCTTTCGGCGACGGCACTGAGGGGATCGACGCCGTCGATGCTCACGCTTTTCCTCCGGCCGCGCTGCCGCTCACGCTCGATACCGCGCCACATCTCTTCGGTGACGCCAAAGCGCTCGCGGCAGCGTCGTTCGTGGCGCGCGCGAGAGTCAGGTCGGGTAAGCGGCTTGTGGCAGATGGCACATGGGGAAGGCTGGCCACCGTGGCGTGCGGTCTTGTTGAGGTGGCGTGAGAGGTCACGCGGGGTGCCGAATTGGAGGTTGCAGTCTGTGCACCTGTACTTGGCGTCGGGCTCCGTGTCCTGCACGATCATCCGGGAAAGCACGTTTTTGCTGGCGGGTAAGAAGGGGGATGGATTGTTGGGGAGGGGTGGGGAGGGAACGGTACACGGAAGTTGGACTGAGTCATTGTATTGGGCCACCTTATAAGCAAGGGAGCGCGCCACGGGCTGCGAGATTGTGGCCCTGTGCTGAGACCAGGGCTGGGACCAAATGTGGACGCGAGGACATGTCGGAATGCCGTGTGCTGGTACGCGCTGTTCGATCCGTATCGCGTTGTGGACTGTGCCCGGATCACGGTGTACCGCCTCTTTGTTCACGGACGTTCGCCTCCTTATCGGATCTCTGCTGTGGTCTCGACTCGAACACGGTGTCTTTCTCCGTCGGTCAGTGCAGAATTACGTGTCCCTCGTCGGGGATCTCCCCACAGTGGTTATTCAGGGCGACCACAACGATTGTACGGTTGCGTTGCGAGAGTTCCTGGCGTTTAATACTTTTGTAATATTAAACAATGTGTCTGACTCCGCCATCATCGCGTGCCCGCATTGCAGCACACGCCTGTTCAAGTTGCTGTCATACCGTGACCGTATCATATCCGTCCTTTCAATGAACGTCGTACCCTAGAATCACCGCTGCATCCCCGTTCTAGGCCATCCTCTCTCATCCGATTGCACCCTTAATCGACATTCTCTCTGACCCATGTCTTCACCACAATCCGCAGCTAACGGCACCGCAATCTCCCCTCTTCCGGTAAAACCGGACGTCGATGACCTCTTCGCTACCCTCTTTGCACCCGCAACGCCACCGGCTTCGCCCCTTCCATTAGGATCACCATCCATCTTTTCTCCTCCTCCGAGCGCTCGCTCCCATGTAACCTCGATCAGCCCCGCCAGCTCAACCGAATCCGACTTTGGCGCGTTCGTCTCCGTGCCCCCTTCCGATGATCCTCTCGCACAACTTTCGTCCAGCACCGAACCGAGAAGTACCTCAGCCGTGCCTCCACCCCGTCGCTCGAGCGCAACGATCACTGACTTCTTCACGGAAGCCAAGGCAGCCACCGCTCGCAATCAGCAGGGATTCCTTGTCGAGCTCCTCGAACATGAAGACGACCCCATGTACTGGCATAAGCGTGGAGCTTCTCCACTTGCGTCCGTCGTCCCTTCGGGTGCCACAACTCCTCAGCCCCCACCGCCCGCAGTTGACATCGACAACTCGGAAATCCTTGGCGCCCTCGCAGAGCCGGTCAAGGCAGTCGTGGAGAGCTCCGTTGTCGGCCATTTACTCGACTCCCTCATCGAAGCGACGTCCGACAACGCCTTCAGCCCTCCTCCACCCCCACCCCCAGTCGAATTCGTCAACGTCACGACTCGCCGCTCAGCATCGTCCTCTCCGCCCCTCCTGCGTTCACCGTCCCTCCCGCCGTCCCCATCGCGACCAACACCACCCGTTTTAACGCGCACGGATTCGATGACATCCATCTTCTCTTCGTCCCCGCAGCCCTCACGCTGGGTCTCGAACTTCCTCACCTACCGCGGTCCACCACCACTTCCTCCATTGTCCGTCTCGCCAGCACCTACGGTCCCGCAGGTGCGGGTTGGGCCCAAGCGCGCCGACATCACACACGGCTCGCCGTTTGCCCCCGTTCCGTTCGTCCCGGCGAGCGGCGCACCAGGCTTCGATGGTGACCGTACGTGGAACAAGGGCTTTGACGCGAAGGGCAAGAGCGCGGACGCGGTGGAGCGGCGCGGGGTGCAATTGTTAGGGCGCAAGGAAAGCACACGCGCGGTGCTGGGCACCGCGCTCGCCAACACCGTACGCGCACACTTTTGTTTTCATGCGAACTGACTGACCAGCTGGGTAGCTGCGCTCGTACTTGCCTGCGCGTGCGCGCCTCCCGCGCACGTGGACGCTGTTGTTCAGCCTCGACCAGCACGGAATATCGCTGCATACGCTGTACGCGCGCTGTGGCGCGCACACGGGCGGCGCGCTGCTCGTCGTGCGCGACGCGGAGGACGGATGCTTTGGCGCATGGGTCGCGGACGGGATCCGCGAAGGCCGCGGATCGTACATCGGCTCTGGCGAATCGTGAGTGGTCGTTTTCCCCCCCGCTCCCCGTGATCGATGGCTTCATTGTGGCGTGCTGATCCCGCTGCGGATGCGGATCTTTCATCACAGCTTCCTGTGGAAGGCGCACGGTGAGGACGTGCGCGTGTTCAAGTGGACCGGGAAGAACGACTACGTCGCGCTGTGCGAACCCGGGTCGATCTCCTTTGGTGGCGGGTGCGCATTCACCAATTCTCGTTTCGTGCCGCGGCGCGCGTACTGATTTCGACCCGCTCCAGAGACGGGCACTATGGGCTCTACCTCGACGAGACGCTCTACGAGGGCTCTTCGGCACGCTGTCCAACGTTTAACAACGATCCGCTCTGCACATCCTCCGGCGCCAGCCCTGATGATGGCGGTGGCACCGCCACGTTCGAGTGCGTCGGGCTCGAGGTATGGGGGCGTGGCATCGTGAGCACGAGCACGACGCGGACGCGTTGCTGCTGCATTCTGGGGTTCTTCTCTGCACATGTAGACCTCTGATGCACGCAGGCCGCGCATTTTTTTTTCTTTTTCTTCCGGTATGTAGTGATGGATTGGAATGGAACAGAACAACGGAACGGACGAAATGGGCAGTCCAGCTCGGAATTGTGTGTACCGTAACTTCGCTCTTCTAGTGGACCACGCACACCCGTGCTGGTTGTTGGCGATGATATGCCAGTCTCGCACCGTCACGATCTCACTATCGTACCACATACGCAGCGGAGATCGATGCGATGTGTGGCACTCCGTCTTCAGTGCGTGGAGTGCTACTGTAGCTATTACCCAATAAAACATGCCCTGCCCTCATGGTCGGTGCTATTACCCACTTACGTTCATTCCTCGTCCTCTTTCGTCATGGCGGCGTGGAACTGCACGGCTGCTGGCCCCCACACCCACTTGAGATGACGGCGGCGGTGCAAGGCCGGCCTAGAATGGTCGTGGGGACCCAGATCGCGGCGCCTGCGCACGTTGCGTTTTCACACCGATCTGATCAGCAGCAGCCTGTCAATGAGAGTAAGATTACAGTTACAGTATGTACGCGTATAGTAAGCTGACTAGATCATGGGAAAAAAGGGCTCGCGTAGTTACGAGGGCCCGTCGCCTGTATGCGCGCGTGGTGTGCGTGTAAAGTTAACTTATGTGTCCACACCCATATATCGATCAATGAGGCACCAAAGGGGGGTGGGTCCAGTTGGCGCCCGGCGGCGACACAAGTGATCACCCGATTTCCCATGCCATGTGTTATCCTCTCATCATCGCTTTAAACGTGGCCGGGGCCTTTAGAAAAAATAACATGACATGCAATGACAATTGTGTCCAGAACATCTTCGACGATCAATCGATATTGGAAATAACAAAAAAAGATGTTTAAGGAAAGGACAAAAAGAAACACACGACGCTCGGAGCGCCTGAGAAGCAAGTGCGCTTTTGGTGCACTTATTAGGGTGCGAAGGTTTTTTTTTGTGTTGTTGTTTTTTTAGCCACAATTCATTTCTTGGACACGCGGTGGGTGAGGTGGGACAACAACGGCCTTTCATTTGCTCCGGCACCAATCCTCGCCTCCTCCCTTCCCCCGTTTCGGGGTAAGATCGTCTTACAGGGCTAATCGGTCCTGGTACTATACGCCAGGCGAGCGTGCTTTCCGCCAAGTGCTGAGCCCATACCGCTGTCGCTATATTGTATCAATCACTGCACTCGGGCTGTCCCTGGCGATGCCGGTATGCAGTCCCGTGGGAGCCGTAAAAGCGGGCCAGATCGCCGGGAAGGTGCACAAGGAGGACGCGCAGTATCCACACACTGGAAGGTGTCTTTTAACGAGAGTGTGTAATGTTGCATGGCCGCGATGGCGATCATCGTGGGCACCAGAGGAAGGATCCAAGCGAAGCGGTCTATTATTGTGCGAGATCGCTGGCCGCAAAGCGCCCGCATCGAGCGCCTGTGGTCTGCTCTCTGCTCAGGGAGCGGAGGACGCGGAGACAGGCTGAGAGAGAGACCTGACATGTGTCAAGTGGCAGCGTTCTATTTTCGCGCGACTCGTCGATAGGGCAACGAAGAGAAAACACGAGCGAAGGCACGCCTCGTGGTAGTAAGCTACCGTGCGTCGTGTCCCTGCAGACCCTCCTGGTGGGGACACCAACGACGGCTGCGGAGATGATGAACCGCATGGGAGGGGCCATGGGATGGTGTCTGTGGCCGCGGAAAAATGGAGGAATTGAACGCGGGGCATGGAGGCCCACATGCGCAAAGCGCGGGCGGCCCGACTGACCCGGACGACGCCCGCAAAAAACAATAGAGTGAATTGAGTACTGCAGCATGCCTGGCTAGCCGAACCCTTCCAAACTTGTACTGTATTGTACTAGGATCGGCGTGTTCGTGTCGAGATATCGAGAAAGGTGCCGGTGGCGCAAGTAGGATATCGCGAGGGCCGCTCTGACTGGGTCTAGCCGTGACCGTCGTTCTCCACGTCATCCCAGAAGTGAGGCCGTGAGGGCTGGAGTTTTGCCGGAGACTCGTCTGGTCGCGATTTCTGATTGGGTACCGGTGCGCTCTATTGCAGTGTCCGCGTCCGTGTGTGGGCAGCTGGGTGCCGCGGCGTGGCTATTTACCTCTTTCAAAAAAATAGAAGCAACAAGAAGCAAGATAGTGGCGTACGCTTCGCAACAACACATGGAAGGACAGAGGGATGTTGTACCCAGGATGAGTTTCAAAAAAAGCCTGGACCAGCGGCCGTGCAGCTGCGAGAGCAAGTAGGGCACAGTATGGCAATAGTCAGGTTTGGATGATGGTCGTGCAGCGCCATTTGGTGAAACCCATAGCCAACGCCAGTACAATGAGGGGGATGCCCTGCGCAATGTTGAACTCTTCCTTGATCTCCGCCTTCACGTCCTTCATCATGCCAATTTCTCCATTTGGCGCGCATGCGAAGGACGGACCATATATGTGAGCATAAATCAATCACTCGGGCACCGTCCCGAGCAGGCAAGCGCCAATGACAAGAAAAAAAAAGACAGATTATCTCACTTTCTATAGTCAGAACAACCACAACAGACTAAACAGGATCGTTGCTACCACCAAGTCCAGAATGCCGTCAAGAGGTACCGGCTTGTGGTCAATAAATGTGGATAGCCGTACGGCAGAGGCGGCTGTGTGAACAATGTTTACTCACCGTCGCGTCTTGGCGCACCAGGGCTACGCCACAGACCCATGCGGGGAATCATTCATCATGTGCGATGATGCCGGTAACAAATTGACTTTTCCATTGGTGGTTGGGGCTGCGTGACGAGTCGTGTGAGAGTATACGTTCATACGTAAGGCGCCGTGGAACCAAGAATACATCACGTCAATGACCAGGGTAAAAAAATATAGAAATTCTACTGATTTAGCAGAGGTAGGAAAAAAATTGAGATATCTGGACCCACCCACTGGCAGTGGAATCGGCGTGAAAGTATCCACATTCTCTGAAAAAGAGTCTACTCACCATTCTGTTCAGTGCTGCATACTATGAAGGTAAACGCAGGGCAACAAGGAAAAGACAAGTTCGACGTGGGCCGGATTGCTGACACGCCATCATTTAAATAAGGACATCCACTGTAGCACAAGTAGGTTACCATATGTATCCCAACCTTGCCACCTGTCTCTTCTACTCTCGAGGATCGAGGCTTATAGTCAGTGAGGTCCACACTAAAGAACAACCCTCGTTACCATAAAATACAAGTCGTGCCCAATTGATACCACTCGCCTCTCTCACGGTGCAGAAAATACACAGAGCCAGTTGCTGATCTGCGCAAAAGTGACAGGAAACGTTGCAGTGAAGGCGATGGTGACGCGACGCAATCAGCATCGTCACTGGTGGTTGGTGACCATAGCTACATGCATAGCGATCTGGAAAGACTTAGCAGAATGACTGGGGCTGTATTTCTTTTCCTGGGTAGTTCGAAGTCATCGTAGAGAGTCGAGGACTCGGAGGTATGGTGCTTGGCAGTGTATTTTTGGCAGTGGTCGATACTGTAAGGGTAATACACGAATTACTTAATTATTTTGAGGGCCGTATATCCAAATGGTCTACGAGACGCCGTAATTTCCCACGCAGCTTGGTCCACAGGACTCGGGTCCTGGCAAGCAAACCGTCAATTTTATGAATCCAGCTCTTCTACAGATAAACTTGCAAGCGTTGCAGTTTTTTCTCAGTTTGCACTGTATTTTTTGACGGTAAACACGCCTTCGCGATACCCCTTGCGATGGGTCTTGTTGTTCTCCACGCCCACTTTTATGTCGTTTCCAAGTAGCGAGGGTGGAGCCTCGGCCGTCACTCTGTACGAGGTCGCGGAACCGGGGCCACAAAGGGCTGGACGATATTAAGGGACCAAGTCGGCTTGCCCTCTGGAACCGCTCAGGTTCAGGAATCGTCCGTCGTGCACACGCAACTTATTCTGGTGGACGCGCTCAGCAGACATCACTCGGTAAGTCATCATCTTTCCGGCTTGGAGTATTTGTGAAGTCTGTGCCATATCAGTTCGAGGCGCCACTCCTCTCCCTCCGGATCCCAAAAATACTGGATATCCTTCATTCACCGCAACACTTCCCCATGATGTTGGGGTCATTATATGTGCGAAAAGAAATTGTGCGAGAAGATTTGATCATGCCAAGTGAGACGCTCTGCTAGCTAGAGACTTCTGACTTCATGTGTAAGTCCGTAATCAGGCGTACCGCTACTAGCAGGCGTCTAGACATTTTTCCAAGCTCGAAGTAGCATCTTTCGTCAGACCGTCAGAGAACACACTGTAGCCCCTTGCGATTGTCAATAAGCGCGGACATTATAGTACTTAGTGGTTCACATTCCCGCCTCGCCAATGCCTCAAGAAATCGATTTCCGCATCAAGTGCCACTGTCGCATAGCCGAAAGGATAGTATAAACATTCCCACGGTACAGTTGCTACGCACAGAGGAGACCAAGCCCTACGTATTATTCTCGACACCATGCCCCGAAAGTAACTGAGCGATCTCATTGTAGTCTTCTCTCAACGCGATCTGATACGCGGTTCTACCCCAATAATCCTTAGCGTCTACATCCGCCCCACATTCGAGTAACATGCGTACGACCTCCAACGTCCCACAAGACGATGCCAGATGCAATGGTGTCGACTGGTCCTCCCCACGTGCCTTGGGATCGGCGCCACTATCCAGCAGTAACCGCGCAATGTTGACATGTCCGCTTTCTGACACTACGTGTAAGGGGGTATTCCCGGAGTTGTTCCGAGCGTCGACATCAGCATTATGCTTGAGAAGCGTCCGAACGACTTCAAAATGCTCGTGAAGAGTCGCCCTATGGAGTGGGGTCCAGTGGTCGTCCTCCTTAGCGTTCACATCGGCATCGTGTTCGAGTAGCGACTGCACAATTTCGAGATATCCCCGTACTGACGCCATGTGTAGAGGGGTCCGCTCCCACCGGCCCTGGGCATTTACATCCGCGCCGTACTTCAGCAGTGACTGCACAACTTGGATGCGATTGTTCATTGTTGCCACATGTAATGCCGTTCCAAAATAGCCGCCACTAGCGTTTACGTGCTCCGGATGCTCGCCGATGAGCCGCTCTACCAAGTCACAGAACCCGCAGAGAGCCGCATAATACACAGGAGCCGCTTCCGGAAGTGTCTCACCATCGGCTGGCTCCCAACGACCATCCATATCGTGGGTACGGATCCAGCGCGAAAAGTGGGGCTTGTTCGTGTCAAACAGATCTTCCGTGCCTTCTTTTATCCGTAACGATACCTTCTCAAAGAGGGCATGGTCGACCCAGTGTTCAGCAGCATACTGCGCAAGTGGAAACCGATGCACTAAGGTTTCCCGACTGCCATCGTCCAAACCTAGTAAGACGCCTAGGCAAGCTTGCGCGAGTATCGTATGCGCTCGCTCGAGTACGATGTGATGAAATGAAGTGTCCCCGACGGCGGCGGCGAGTCGATCCGACGTCAGGAATTCTTTTACAGAAAAGTGCGAAAACTGCACCACACGCGAATCATCGTCGTGAACAACGGTGATCAAACTGGAGCACGTCGACAGCACAGCTTGCTCTTGATCTTCCCGCCGCCAATCCGCATTTAGCTTTGGAATTCCCCTCGACGCTTCATCAAAGTCAAACGCGAGTACTTCCGCGAGTTCCTCCAGGCGGAGAGGCCGAACTGCAACCGCGAGACATTGCAACAGACGGTGGGCATGACCTCGGGTTGCCTTGCTGATATTCTTCAGTATCCGCTCGTACGTTTCGTCAAGAGATTCCGGAAGTTCCCGAAGAATACGTCGTAGACTTGGCGGGAAACACTGTCGTACAGTTTCCAGTTGACAGAAAACCCACCGGAACCTGCGATAATATCAGCGCGGACGTGCCGATGACAACCGACTACTCACATCCCGTCGGCTCTGTCCGAGAGTGTCTCGATGACCAGATTCTGGTCCTGCTCTCGCCATTTGCCCATCCTCGAGTCGGAATGCACGACGGAGTTGACATACTCAACGATGTCCTCCTTTTGCCCAGTTTGGTCGTGAAGCGACACTCGAAGAGACGTCAACGGCTCGAGAGCAGTCCGGATGTCGATTTCAGGGCGGCTAGTGACACATATATGAAGATGTGGGAGGGAAAGTTCGACAAGCTCCTTCACGAGACCTAGGACCAAATCCCTGGGAGATGGCAATCCGAAAGTGTCGGGACACTCGTCGAGCGCGTCCATAATAATGTAGATTGGGCAGTCATCGGAAAACACGAGCGTCTCCTTGAGGCATTGTACCAACACGTCATCAGTGGGCTTGTGTGCGCCGTTATCGTGAGTCAAGTATGCGCGGTGGAGTATATCGCAGCAGATATCGGAGCGAGCAGAAAGCTGTGAAACAAGGGAAAGGAGCAAGCTGCGGCGATTCTGTTTATCGGTATCCCTGAAGTCGAAGTAGAAGTATGCCATGGAGGCCAGTCCAGCATCGCGTAAAGTCATGATATCCTGGATGACCGAAGAGCTAGCAGATAGCTTAGGTCACCTGAAATGGGAGTACATGAGAAACAGCGCACCAAAGGACGCTCTTCTCGGAGCCAGCTATGGGGCCGAGTTGCATCAGAGAATGGAACGGGGAGGGGTTGGATGACGTACGCTTGCCGTGGATCCACAACAGGGAACCGGTGGACTTCCATTGTGCGAGAAGACTGCCTTGGAAGAACCAGATTGCTGTTCCCTGATGCTGAGCGCCGCACAAAATAATGTGATTCATGGATGGATCGGGAGATGAGAGCCAATTCCGAAGGTCCTGTCGCCACTGGTTCCCTGTAGGAATATTGAGCATCGACGAGGAACCGGGGTTGATGTTGCAGGACTACGAACTCTTCGCTTCGTCAACACTTGTTCGCCATAAATTGCATAATCGCTATCGCTTCTCTTGCTGTCTGTTGCGCGATTACTTTTGTTTCTTTTCCGTCTGAAATGGACGTCCACAACGGAATCGGTAGGAAAAATATAACGCGTCGCGCACCATCAAGTACCAATTTGACGCTATCGCCCACATCTTTCACTTTGTCATCGACACCCTTAACCTCGTCATCAATCTTCGTTACTTTATAGTCGACGCTGTGAGTGATCTTCAGGAGTTGCGCAGTTGCCATCCGAACTTCCTCCTGTGTCAATTTGTCCAACCTCCTAAGAGCATCCTCGATATCCGTCTTTCCCACCAACTTCTTCAGATATTTTTCTGATCAAGCATCAGCGGAATGCCGGAATAAATACACTACATGGGCCTGAAGCTCACTTGTTCGTCCCTGTTTTATCTCCTTTGTCGCAATAGCAAGGATATTGAGCACTTCTACCATTATCTTCACGATGATGTCTGTCATCGCTGCAGTTGCTCGAATCGAGGTATACGTCTCCATCCGTTTGAAAAAGTTCTCCACACGTTCAAAGATATCGATCAGGACCACTTGGACCGCAGTAACATCCTTAGCCGCCTGAAGAACGCAGGTGTTCGAGTCAAACCCGCTTGTACAGAGATGTCGAGACAGATACAGACCTGGAGCAGGACACCAGCACCTGCGAAGATCACTTTCGCCGGTGAGAAAACCTGCATCGGAGCTGTTGAACTGTAGTCCTCAAAATGATATCACCTTAATTCTTACCAGACCGACCCCTTCTCCAAGGGTAGCTGAAAACGCGAGAAGGACATTAACTGTTGGGCTGAGCCATTTTGTCAATCTTTCGTCACTCTTTCGAGCTTGATCTAGGTCGTCCACTTGGCTTTGAAGCACTGAAAGTATAGAATCAAGGGATTCGCAATTCTGAAGCTGAGATGCAAGAGGATGAGCGAGGAGGTCCCTCTTGGTTTGTTTCTCGTATGCTTTCAAGGCGGTGCTGAAGATCAATCGAAAGTCTGATTGCGGTGAGGCCGTAGTAGTCATGTGGAGTGTCGAGGACATAGTCAAGTGACTAGGAAATAGCTCAGGAGAAGGAGCCCACTCAGAGAGGAGGATGGGGAGGAGACTCGGAGGAGGATATCAAGCTGATAAACGGAGCCTTAGGCGCTTGATGGACCAGTGAAAGACGTCCCGTGATAAATTTGTATCATAGGCGCTCAACACAGTATTTATCGTGACAGACTCAGAGATAAGATGCCAGTGAGGCTCAAACGTTCAATGAGACACGCCAGCGTCGACAATTACCATACTATATAGTACACGGGCAAAAGGCCGCGACACCGAAAACCAATAACCCCCCTACTTGAACAAAGTCGCCCGGGTTCTGCGTCACTCGGCCCTGCACGGTCTGAGTATGGTTTTGATCCCGATGCAATGTCCCCGACCCTTACTGTACTGTAGTGTCACAGGGATTCACGTCCGCATTCTGTTAGAGCAGTACCCCGGCAGTTTCGACGTGTCTGGTCGTGATCCCAAGATACAGCGGAGTCCAAAGGTCAGCTTGCCTGCTCCGGGGTCGAGGAGCAACCTCCCAACGTCGACATTGCCTGCAATCAAGATCGCATCTACATCAGTACTCATGGTAACTACGGACACTGACGTCAACACCGCAACTCCGCGACTCCGAGTCAGAACGGCTTCTTGTATAATGCTGCGACCAGTGGAGTCTGGTTGTGACGAGCTCTACAATTACCTGCTGTAAAATGTGACGATGAGCCGGTATAAATCAGCATTCCGACTAAAATCACTGAAATGGACCAGGAATCGTCTATGTGCAGCCAAACGCGAAATACGGCCGGTCTAGGTAAAATATGTCTTCCCTCCAGTGGTGTATATGCGACGCTGTAATATTTAAATTGCAATGACCGACCAAGCGTTGAGCCGTACTGGGCAAGGATAAAGTCGTTTCCCTCTCATCGTTGATGTCTTCGACCAGACGGAGTAGAATGCCTAGGTAGGTTTGTGTGACGACAGTATGCGCAGACCAGAGAAGAACGCGGCAGTGCGAGACATCTCCGCTTGAGCGAGCGAGACGAGACAGCCCCAGGGTTTCTTTTACCGTACAAGTGCAAAACTGCACGACCCGGGGAAATCGTTTTCATCGACAGTTAATCTGGATAGAGCACGTGGACTGCACGGCTTTTTGACAAGCTGCTGACAGCCAATCTTCGATTCCCTCCCTCGGCGGCATCAAAATTGAGGGTGAAGCATCTCGGCGAGCTCCTAGACACGAGGCGGCGAGGGGTGATCAAAGAAAATAGTCGAGAATGACAGGCGGGGAGCGAAACGCTTGGTGTCGAAAGATGCGTCGATGGCGGGTAATTGTATCAAATGTCTCAAATGGTTGTGCATTAATGACAAAGGCTCGGCGGACGTACCAACAGAGTAGATAACGCAGAGGTCACAATAGCCTGAAACCACATTTCTCTCCATCACATATTTATCCAATACATTCCACTGGCGCGGGGAGGAAAAGTCAGTTGGAAAAAAGTAGTCATCGCCTGTGATGGTGACCTGAGTTGGGAGCGAGGACATGATGGCATTTGAAGTCTCCCAGAGTTGACATCCGGTGTCGCTGCGACATACGGTCGATGTCGTTGTGTA
>JAKELH010000948.1:0-19715 GCA_021525015.1 Lactarius pseudohatsudake
ACATATCCCTCAGAAATGACTCACTTGTTCGACTTTTTTCGATCTCCTTCGTTGCGATAGAGAGGATATTCAGTATCTTGACTACGACATTCACAAGTGCCTCTGTCACTTTAGTATCGAGAAAACCTCGAATGTAAACCTCGAAGCGCTCGAAGAAGTCCCCCACGCGCCTAAAGAGGTCGAGGAGCACATCGTGGCTGGCGCTCACATCCTTCGCCGCCTGACAAGCCTCGGTGTTAAAACGTGCACAAAGGAACGGTAACGATACAGACAGCGAGGAGAATGCCAATTCCAGTAAAAATTGGTTTCGCAGGTGGGAAAATCTGACAATATCGTCAGAGCGCGCGTCAGTAATCACAAATTTGTTTCGTGAGACGCACCAGGCCAACCCCATCGCCAATAATCGCAGAAAATGAGTAGAGGATATATACCGATGACTTGATCCATTTCATTAACCCCCGATTAGCATCCCTACATTGTTGCTCGAACGTGTTCGCTTGACGTTGAAGGATGGCCATGATGCCTTCGACGGAGTCACAGCGCTGCAGCTCAATAGCAAGTGGGTGGGATAGGAGGTCATTTCCAGTATTCTTCCTATACTCGTTCAAAGCAACATCTAGGATTGATCCGGAGTGCAAGGACGAGGTATGTGCTTTGGAAAGAGAAGTCATTGTGCAGTTGACGGGAAATTTGTTCGTGAACGATAGCAGACTGGCCAGAGTGCGTGCGAGTCCAAGTGCGAGTCGATGGGGAAATGCGAGCGCCTCCCACGCTCAGGCTAGGACACAGCCACCGGAGATCAAGCGATCAAGTGGAAGTGGCACTGGCATCTTGACTGGCATGTGACTAACGGGATAAGTGTGCTGTAAGTTAGTTAACTTACTGTAAACTTCACGTAGATGTAAGCACAAACGACAACCGCGCATTAAAAATTAAAGGTTATAAACACGCACCGATCTGCGATTATGTGGGCGTATTCGACCAAACCGACAGATTGTCACTAGTCACAGCAGTGCCCGCTGAGTGAAGAGATCGGCCTGACAACGCTGAAGATGGTTTGATCGTGAAACCCACCGCCACTTCAGAATAATTCAACATTCGACACCCTCGATCGGGGAACGGCTTATATTCGAAACACCAGCGCTGAGTCACGGATGTGAAAAAGTAATACATCACAAGAGGTTTCTACTAAGTTACTACTGGATGAACGGAGTTGTACGCCGGCAAGGAGCCTACGCGGCAAGTGGTGTGCATACAGTACCTAGCACAGAGTTCTGCGATCCGGAGACAAGAACGAGTTGGGTTTGGGTTTAGCACGCCTGAGCGCAGTACTACTAGTACGCTATCGCGGGTGTCACATCCGGTGGGTTGAGGTGCTGTGCAGACCAAAAAAAATTATGAATCCATAACCATGCTCTGGCCCTGCAACAATTTTTTTTACGAGTGTTAGACGGGGACCCTCATGGGGTGGAGTAAGGGCCCAAGCTCGGCCAGGTATGTGTGGGAAGGACTGACGCATAAGTTACAACTCACCAGCGGCGCCGCTGACATTACTGGACACCTCGTGATGAAAATTGGTGCCATATGCCAGACTTGAGGTTTTTGGCGACACCGCTATGATCCTTGTCCGTGCAGCCCCCCTTTACTGTAATGGTAATATCAGTTGCAGGGCTGGTGTCACGAAGGTGGATGCGTGCCTGGAACTTATACAAGAGTTTTCGCCGGTTCTTCGCAGCCCAACTAGGGGCCCTACCCAGATTGGTCATTGGTACCACATTCCTGATGACTGAAGCCGTGCCAATGCTCAGGCAGTGTGATGCGAGTAAGTCAGGCTGGTTCAAGTTTGCAGTAAAGAACATACAGTAACTGCAAGTTAGCCCGACGACCAGCGCAAGTCGGTACGTGCCTTCTTGGGACGGACCTGGAGCGACACCGTATATGCATAAAGTTAATTGCACGCAAAACCTCCTTGATAAAGTCTTTTGTAAACGGGGAACAAGACAGGGCTGTGTGACCTCGGGCGTGACACGATTTGTGTTGTTGAATTGTTCGCGTGGGAACGTGATTTAAACTCAGACTGGGGTTTGTGAGAGACGACCATCCAAGACGCGGGAAACGACGCCCGAGACCCGATACCCGACGCTATCCCGCCCATCGCGCTCGCCACACGCGACGTTGGCAACACCCATCCATACTTTCGTGTCTATGAACATCACTTCAACCATTACGAGCAACCCTGATCGGCCCATGATCCCTTCCGAGGCTTCTGGCAAACGCAAGGCCTCCGACGACAACTCTTCAAACACCAACGGCGCACTGAAACCCAAACGTCCACGCAATGATGTGGGTCTCCCTACCTTTTCTACTTTGTCTTTGTTGAATGTTTGGAACAGAACTCTGCATCCAACAAACGCAAACGTACGCGTTTTGTCCATGTCCTCTCTTTTGATCCATTCGTGTTTACCCACTGCTCCCGTTTGTTTAGTTGTCAATGGCGAAGAGCAGCGAAGCGGTCTCGTCATCATCCGTGGCTCCCAATCCCAACCACCATCCTCGCAACCATCTTCCAACGGCAGCAGTGCACTCGCAGGTCCATCACAGCCCCCAAACAAGAGGCTCCGCGAGACCCCCACAAATGCATCTATTACTAAGGGCAAGCACAGGTCCCCGGATGAAGACGGTGTTGTTGAAGAAGATGTGCGACGTATGGAGATGGAAACTGACGCTCTTCGACGCGCCGCCCACCACTCACGCGACCCTCTGCCAAGTAGCGACACCCTCCTTCCACTTGCACCGCGCGAGACCCCCAAGATCGAGCAGAATCGTGCCATGCGTGGCGAGGGCTCCCGCACACCTCGTCGAGCGTCAATGTCCTCGCGCGGCAAGCGTTTGAGCAACAGTTTTGACAGGACTGGGGTGATCAGTGCGTACTGAAACCGTCTAGGTCGTGCATCCCTGATATGTTTCCAGCGCAACCTCACCCCTCGGTGAACGACACGAGTCTCTACAAACATATCGACTCGGAGCTTCCTGATCCTGACCGCGCGCGACAATTAATCCTACTCTGTGCGGCACGAGCCCCATTGCCCGCACCACGCGAAGGGAAAGACCCGCCTAGCCAACCATCAGAGAAAGGCGTAAAGCTGTTCCAAGATATGAAGGACGATCTGTTGCTCCTATTAGCAGAGCGGAAGATAGATTTGAAGGGAATGAGGAACGATGAACCGGGGTCGGCTACAAATCGGGGTGTGGAAGTGCGTGCAAACGAGCAGAATGTCAACAATCGTGGACGAACGACCCGTTTCAAAGATGCAATCCGCTTGTGCGTCCCTCGCTGCATTTTCCGCTTCGCTGAATCTCATTGAATGTCAGGGCAAAGGCCGAGGATGATGCGTGGACTGCTGTCGGGCAATTTTATAACGCTTACCAGGAATCAGTCATGAAGGAGCTCGAGCAACGGCAGAAGGCCAAGGGCAAGCAGCGTGCCGATCCAGAAGAAGATCTAAGAATATCTGAGTTACCCGAACAGTTCCACAATGCAGTCAATCTCGCGCGGAGCGTATTAGCGAAGGATGCAACGAGGGGACACGATCCGCACAGCCACCGATGGAGCGAACTTCGTTACCAGGTGCGTCCCCAAGCTCTGAGCATGCGATCTTACTGTCTAACCACTCGCACCTGCAGACCGATGAGCTCCACACCCTCGTCCACACCACCGTCCAAATGGCCAACGCCGCAGAAACGGACCTAGATCGACGCTTTGCCCATCTCTCCCATATCCTCCACACGCGCACGCGGCCCGCCGCGGGCCCACCGACACAACACGCGCCGACGTCGACTTTCCTCCCCCGGCGGCATGCGGACCCGTCGGACTCGCGCGACGTGTTACGCGCCCTCGCACGTGTCGAAGCGGCGCGTCCTGCGAACCAAGTAAGCGTCGCGGCAAGCCGCGCGGCGCGCGAGGTCCAGCGCGCGCAGGACGCGCCTGCGAACGAGCGGCGTATGACGCTCGTGGCGCCCCCGACGCCCCGCACACCGCGAAGGCCTGGTACGCCTGGGCGAGGGCGATGACCCTTTGTTTTACTGACCCCCCTTTTTATATATATTTTTTCTTTGCTTCTTTTCATCTCGCTCTTGTTTTGTGGTCGTGCTTTGCGTTGTGTTTTATACCTTTCGTTCGTACTCGTGCTCGTTTTGTATGTAGCGATGACCCTAGGTATTATTAGTATTTCGAATCAAAAGTTTGTCAGACGAATTTCCCCAACAGTTGGGTGGGCTTCAGTTACGTCTAATCAAGTAGCTAGGAAGTTGTATCTACTATAGGCCAAGACAATTCGACGAATCGAGGACGAGCCGGGGACGGAGACCGAGTCGGACGGTAATGAAAGGCCGTCACCGCCACACACATGACGGGGGTGAGTACGATTCGCAGCACAGTTCAAGCACGGTATGAACGTTACTGTAATGAACGCCTGCAGGACGTGCTAGTACTAGCGGCGAGTCTAAGCACAGCAGCACAATTGACTCCGAACGGAAGGGAAAGACTGTCGTATGAGTCCATGATCACTGTGTATAGATATTGTAGAATATTCCGTTAGTCAGGCACAGTTCGTCTTGCTGTACACCGGAAATTTAATGCGCGGGACTATTGCCAGCCATTGAAAGCTGCGCAGAATCGTAAGTTAACGTTAACCCTCGACCTCCACTGCCTTTTTCCCATGGACGAGCGAAATTTTTTCCGGAGGTCGAGTCAGAACTATTTTTATTAGAATTTTGCAGTAATGACCCCGGTGAAGGGCTGCGTCACTCCCCGGCAGACCCTGTTCCCGAATATGACCAATACTTATAACCCTCATCTCTCCACAACCCTCTCAGCAGGTCCCGCTTTTGTTTTCCATCCACTTGGTAACCCCCCATAACACAACTCTACCCTACAAATATGTCGTCCGCAGAAGAAGATATCAACGACGCAGAAAATACCGCCACTCGCAGCGCGAAGAAGAGAAGAGTACAGCGAGCGTGTGATGTATGCCGCCGAAAGAAAAGTACAACCTTTCTCCCTTTCAGCTCGTCGCATTCAGCTGACCTCTTTTTCAGTTAGGTGTACGGTCCCTCGTGTCTCCTTTTGCCTCTGACCGTTCCTGACAATACTAAATAGGTGACGGCAGCCAGATGCCGGGAAACAAGTGCTCCAACTGTTCTGCATACAACTTTGAGTGCAAGTACGAAGAAGCAGCCAAGGTACGCACACTCAGGACGCTCTATATATCCAGTCCCTAATCCGCCGTATCAGAAACGAGGGCCTCCAAAAGGGTGCGTGGTCTGATCTGGTGTTTGTCTATATGTTCCAATTCCATGCATGAAGGTACGTAGAAACTCTCGAGGCACGACTGGAGAAGATGGAGGGGCTACTTCAACGGGTGCGTTCACCATTGAGGCATCACCATGTCTCCTCTCTAACCCCATCTAGCTGTGTCCCGACGCCGACTTTTCGCAGGAGCTGGGAGCACCACTTGATCGACAAAGTTTTGTTCGAGACTCCTTATCACGCTCTTTTCAGAATAAGCCTGGTACCCCCTCCTATCGACCGTCGGGATCAATGTCCCGGCACGGTTCTAATTTACCAGATGATCTCGGTGACCACGAGCTAGACGCAAGTGACGATGAATATGTCGACATGAACGCTGCTCAGCTACAGTCGCTTCAAGAGAACTTACACGATCTAAATCTGAGCTACCGCTTCTTTGGAAAATCCAGTGGCGCCAACCTCATCCAAACTGCCCTCGATCTCAAATCCGAGTACCATGGCACGGAGCAGGACCAAATACGCGTTCACATGGCCAACCGCCGACCCGAATTTTGGGCACGGCATACTGTGGGTCGTACTATTCTCCCGCGCCGTTCGTCCAGCTCATCCGGACTGAATAACCAGTGGGAACGTGGCGCATTTCACTTCGATACCCCAGATTACACCTTCCCGGAGCCGGACCTAATAGACCAGCTCGTCGACCTGTACTTCTCGCGCATCAACCTCTTCCTGCCGCTCCTCCACCGCCCGACCTTCGAGCGCCACCTGCGTGACGGTCTGCACTTCCGCGACCAGGCCTTTGCGAGCGTGCTTCTATGCCTGTGCGCGTGCGCGTCGCGCTATTCTGACGATCCCCGTGTGCTGCTCGAGGGCTCGACCGCCTGGCACTCCTCGGGTTGGAAATGGTTCAGCCAGGTCCAGATGCTCCGGCGGAGCCTCATGGGCCCCCCAGTTCTCTATGACGTACAGATGTATGCGGTGCGTCATCGGTTTGGCCGCGCGCGTAAGTGTTGGTTGGGCTGATGGACCACCCGCCACGTGCGCAGCTCGCGTGCTTGTTCTTGCAAGGGTGCTCAGCGCCTCAGTCATGTTGGACGATGATCGGAGTCGGTCTCCGGCTTCTTCAGGATGTTGGAAGGCATCGCAAGAGAGTGTATAACAAGGCTGACTTGGCCGAAGATGAGCAATGGCGTCGCACGTTCTGGTTTGTAGCAAGAACCCTTTTCTGCTTTGAACTTTGTGTGATAGCTTTCCTTCCACAGGGTTCTTGTTGTCGTGGATAGGTTAATGAGCGCGTCTCTTGGTCGGCCATGCGCGATCCAAGAGGAAGAGTACGTTAGGTCGATTCTGCTTTCTTCTGAATCTCACGATTGTGTCAGCTTTGACGTTGACATGCCGACGGAAATTGATGACGAATATTGGGAAAACGAGCAAGACCCGGAACAGGCGTTCAAGCAGCCGCCTGGAAAACCCTCGCTACTCTCGTACTTTGTTTGCTTCATCAAGCTCAATCAAATCTTAGCCGTCGCATTGAGGACTATCGTGAGTCACGTGCCTCACGTTCTCGTGATTCAGTGCTCATGTGATCATCTCACAGTATTCGATCAATAAGTCGAAGATTTTCCTTGGGTTTGTGGGTCCGCACTGGGAGCAGCACATCGTAGCAGAGCTCGACTCTGCACTCAACGAGTGGATTGACACCGTACCCAATCACCGTTCGTTCTTTTCCCCTAAGAGTCTTGGCATGTTTGCTGACCGTCTCATCCAGTCAAATGGGACACGACCGGTCAGAATTTCAGAGAACTCGTCTGGTTTTTACAGTCCGCAAGCCTTTACAGCCATTACTATCACCTACAAATTCTCGTGCATCGCCCATTCATACCGTCACCGCGGAAACCATCTCCTTTATCGTTCCCATCGCTTGCAATCTGCACTAACGCGGCTCGTTCGTGCGCACATGTGGTAGATCTTCAGCGCCGCCGAGCCCCACAGTACCCTTCCTCGCACTCCCAGGCATGCATAGATTTAGTTTACGTAAGAGACCAACTTAGGGCTGACCTTGCCTCCGCAGATTCCTGCATTTACTGCCGGAATTGTACTTCTCCTGAATATATGGGGTGCTAAGCGCACTGGGGGCGTGCCCGACCCTGTCAAGGAGATGGAGGATGTCCACAAGTGCATGGCCGTGCTCCAGGTGGCTGAAGCACGGTGCGTGCCGGTTCGATCACTTAATATTTTCCCGACTGAATCTCGGTACAGATGGCACGCTGCAGGGCGACTGTGGTGTGTTTGCCGTTTTTAATTTATCCGAACGGGTCACTAACCAAATATGACACAGGGATGTGCTCTATGAGCTAGCATCCGTCGGCGATCTCCCTCTGCCACAGCCGACCCAACCGTCTGCGAAGCGCGAGCGCGACTCGGACAGCCCTGTCTCAATGCAGTCCAGCACAAGTGCGAGCACGAGCAGCCGGGCACCGGGGCCCCCGAAGGCACCACAACAGCCTACGCAACGCGTGTCCGTCTCGCCACCAACAAGCAGCCTCGGCACGCCATACGTCGACCCGCTCTACTCGCACCCATCAGACGCGTTCGCGCAGCCGCCTGCGGACATCCTACCGCCGTCCGCGCAGCCGCCGGCCCAGAGCTTCGCGTATGCGCACCTGCCGACGCACAGCGACGAACTGGCGCGCGTGCCCGTACCGGGACACGTGTTCCAGCCCGCACAGCCGTGGCTCGCGCCGCACGCGCACCGACATCAAGCACACGCGCAGCAACACCCGCACGCGGCGCCGATGTACGCCGCAGCGCACCAGCAGCCGACGTCGTACGGCACACCGCCGACCGCCGACCCGTTCAACGCGTTCGTCGCGTCGCTCGATCCTTCGACCGCAGCGCAGCAGCAGGGGCAGCAGGGGCAGGACGGTGGCGTAGATATGTGGCAGACGGTGCCCACCGGCTACGAGTGGGTGTTTCCGTTTCCGCCCGGTGCTGGTCACGGCAGCGCTGGCGGACACTTTGCCGCGGGCGCCGCCGTGTGGCAGCTGGGGATGACGACGATAGGCTGACATATTGTGTTTCTTTTTTTTCTTTTGTTCTTTTTTTGTTTTTTGTTTTGTTTTTTCTCGATTGGGTTTTTTTTTGGCCGTCGGTTTTTGCTTGGTTTTGTAGGCTTGAGGACTGGGACGCGTATATCTCGAACGTGTCTGGTCTGGCGCACACGGCACATCCAACGCTTCGCTCCTCAAATCCACACTCAACACATCCGCAAGCGACGACGATATCTGGAAGGTCGGGCCAGGGACCAGTCCACTGAGCGCTCGCATATCATACGATCCCACATATAGTCTCCATGTCTTCTCTCTTCCCACTTTGGACGATCACAACTACCCCCTTCCCCCCATCGAACAGGATCACAGGGACGCGTCGCGTGGCGCGTGGGACACTGAGTTGTTACCCAGTACCCAGTGGATCACGCGATTACGACCTAGGGCCTGGCGTCCGTAGGTAGAATATGCGCCCGCAGCTCAATGACTATTGACAGAAAATTATCATCTATTGTACTAGTACTCAATACTCCCGCTTACGGTACTTACAGGTCTGCTGTAGAAGTCTGTGCATCAGTGCCAAGTCACTAATACTACCGAACTCGTGGGCGTCCGACACACGCTCATTTCCCGATAGGGGCTACTTTACTGCCTGAGCTTCTAGAGCCACCTGGGTGGCGGAGTGGGTGAGGCTTGCAGTGCTCCGCCACTAGTGATAGCACTGCCGACTTCCCAGTACCTGTCGATCGAAGATCACAAATTTATCGAGTTGATTTATTGATTACGGCACCTATCTACACATCGATCTTTTTCCTTTTTCAGTTTCAACCGTTTTATCTACAGTTTACCTAATTGATATGGAGTGAGAATAAGGCAAACGACGATCCTAACCGCGTGTAATTAAAGGCCGTTTGCTGTGCTGTGCTAGACTTGCAGAAAAGGTGAGTTCATGTCAGATCGCATCCTCCGGAGGCGAGCCTCTCGATCGTGCCCCGGTCGCAACGTCGCACCGGAGGTCATTCCAGTCACAATTCGCATGTGATCGCCAACCTGCCAACCTGCCCTGCTCCGAGTCAGGCTCAATAAGCGCGCCGTGGTGGTCCATGTGCTTCTTTTCGCTTTTGAAATTCCGCTTTAATGCGGTTTTGGTTTCATCTTCTTTGGCTATGCTTCTGTTCAATACGGGGTACAGAGGTATGTCCTTTTCGCATGAGTTTAGAGGTATGTAATGTAAAAAAGCCTGAGATAAGGGCATTCGCTTGCATGGGTAAATTGAATGCGTCGCCCTTTGATTTATGAGCGCGCATATGTAACGTGAAACATCGATGAGGAACAAGACAGACGGGGGCCTGTCAAAAAATTCTCCCGCGGATGTCACATGTCGTGATGAATGTGGCGGTGTTTGACCCCAGTACTGTACCTCCTGTAGCAGCGAGTAAGGGTATAGGGTGAATGGTGGGGGATAACAAGATTTAGGTATAAAGCACCCTGCATTATGTGCTGGCCCTGTCCATGAAGAAAGAAAACAAATAATTTGGTCGTATATCGTAGGGTAATAACCCCCAGGGTCCTTTGAATACACCAACGGAAGAACAATAAAGAACGGACAGGGAAATGAATGAGCTGTATGTGTGTACGCTGGCGCACATACAAGGGGCCCACGAGAAGGCGGGCAGGATGCCCCGATATCGGTCTTACAACACCGCGACGGCACCGGCGAACATCGCCAGCGAGATGAAACACGCCGATAGCACTGCCGCGGGTTTTGGGTGCCACGCGCGCACAGCGCCAGACGAGGACCCAAAGGTAGCGGCGAATTGGGCCGTAGGGTTGGGCCCGCCGGAGACGGTCACGGTCGGTTTGGAGGCTATGGGCTGGACGGAGGAGTTGCTCGAGCCAGAGTCGACGATGGAGAACGGCTGCGAGGTGGCATACATGATGCCGTGTGTGCTGTTGAGGACGAGGAGGAAGTAGTCGTCGCCAGCGGGTACCGAGTTCAGCGCAATGTTGAGGCCACCGGTTGACGAGGGCACTAGAGTAGAAATGGTCAAGTCGGACGGACGAATGGGGTCGGAACGGGGGTTGAGACGCACCATCGCGGGCGACCAATATCAGCCCGTCCGTGCTCATTCTCGTAAGTTCGAGGTCGACGAAATCAACCCCGTCGAGGAGGCCTTTTGTCCAGGTTACGGGGTAGGTCTGTCCGTTGGCCCATTCGATGCCCTTGGTGGGGGCTGTCACCTTGAAGTCTGGGACGACAACAGGTTAATCACGGCGTGGCGAGAGGGCACGGGAACTACGCACAACCATGCGCTGCAAGAGGGAGAAGGGTGACGAAGAGGAGGACGGAGAGGGGAGCGGGAAGTTGTCGTGAAAAGAACATGTGTGACAAAGCAATGAGGGGAAGGAGGGGAGAGCGGTAAAAGAGAGGACTAAGACTGGACTAAGCCAGACACGGGCGAGACGATGGGCTAATAAAAAAGGCACAGACAGTTCCTTCTCTGCTTCTCTGACGTCCACCTGTCTGCCCGGGCCGGAGTCGGGCGGGCGATAACCGAGGCGAGAATAGGTTATCATAATTTATGTTATTCTGACTCTTGACTGCCATGAATCACTCATCAGACGAAGACAACCTACTCGCTACTACTCCTCCTAACCCAAATTCTACCAAGAGACGTCGCGTTCAAAACCAAAGGGCATGCGACCGTTGTAGACAGAAAAAGAGTCCGTTATTATCACCATTTACCCCTCTACTAATACTGACGATGATACTAGTTCGTTGTATGCGCCCTCCCTTCTTGACTGCCACGTCTCTTACTGATCTTCTGATGTTATAAAGGTGGTGGAACACAATCCAACTCAAAATGCCCGCATTGTTCGTCTTCTGGTGCTGATTGCATCTTTACAGAGTCCATCAAGGTACGTTCTATTCTACCAATTTATTCCCGCTTCCCGCTCTCGTAATTGAGCGCTCTACACAAAAGGTGCGAGGACCTCCCAAAAGGTACACCTATCTGCATGTCTATGCCACCCATTGCTCATTCTGGTTACTTTTGCTTCGTCAAGATTTGTCGACAGCCTCGAAACCCGTCTCGAAAAAATGGAGGGTATGATATCACGTGTATGTCCCCCCCTCGCCTCCTGTGACCTCCTGCCTCTTATCGCTTTCGGTCCAGCTATACCCGGATGGCGACTTATCTCAAGAAATGGAGCTGGACGGCTGGGCCCGCGGTTTCCATCCTGAAAACGTGTCTACAGAAGAGCAGTCACCTATAGCAAACAACGCCAACGATTCCCCTTCGTATTCCTCCCTTCCTGCTCCGGAGACGTCTGAAAGCTATAGTGATGATAGCGAAGCAGACGCCAAGTACGTTGCAGATGATCTTCTCAACAGTCTCAGGGGGCTTTGTATCAGGCCCAACCCACGAAGGTACTTTGGCAAATCTAGCGGCATATCTCTTATGCACACCGCCATGACCATCAAATCAAAGGCTTCCAGTGGGGAGTCCACAGGTGCTGAACCCGGAATACACACACAACGCAGACACGAATTCTGGTATCTCCACCCTGTCAGTTTCTACCAAGTTTTATCTCTCCACACGGTCTCCTGATCGAAATCAACCTTCTTCAGTGGGAACTTGGCCGCTTCCAGTCTGCTAGACGCCGGTTTGACTTTCCTGAGACAGGTCTCCTTGTGGATCTGGTCAAGCTCTATTTCAATGTTCTTGCGCCGATAGTACCATTACTACATCGGCCGACGTTCATGAGGGCCGTCGGCGATGGTTTACATTTACGGGATGAAAAATTTGGCTCCCTTGTGTTACTCGTCTGTGCCACCGCTTCAAGGTATTCCCGTGACCCCCGAGTCCTCCTGGAGAACGGCCACTGGCATTCCGCAGGTTGGAAATGGTTTAAACAAGTCGAACCTTTCTCTTGTACCGTCTTGTCTGGGCCCGAGCTCTATGACCTACAAGTCGCCACTGTGCGTGTAACCTTATCGATTTGGTCAGACTGTATCTGGGCTGATGGTCCTGTACCATTGTTATAGCTTGCTGTGGTCTACGTCCACGGTTCGCTTCCACCTCAAGAGGGTTGGATAATGGTCGGCATTGGTCTGCGGCTTGCACAGGATGTCGGCGCTCACCGAAGACGATCACCTAATGCTCGTCCGACGGTTGAGGACGAGCTCTGGAAGCGTGCATTCTGGTAGGCGTCACACGCATCCTTGACAGTGTCTCCGTGTTGAGCTCTAAACCAACAGGGTGCTGCTCATGTACGATATTTGGACGAGCTCTTCCCTCGGCCGACCTTGCGCAATGACGGAGGAAAGGTGGGCCTTTTCGTGCTTCTGGTACGCAGATACGTGATTCACTGATCCGGGCTGGTCCCAAGTCATGACGTCGACCTCCCGATCGAGTGCGACGACGAGTATTGGGAAAGTCCAGATCCTGCGCTGGCGTTCAAACAACCTCCGGGAAAGCCAAGCAAGGTTTCATGCTTTAATTACCTCATCAAGATAAACTTGTTGCATTCCCACGCCCTTCGTACCATCGTCAGTCCTTTGCTTTGATCACCGGAGTGACTTGGTGCACAGCCGCTCATACGTGATTCACAGTATTCTCTCAGCAAATCTACACTCATGACTAGCTGGCGTGCACGTGAAAAGGATTGGGAAGAGCACACTGTTGCAGAGCTCGACTCGGCCCTGAACAGCTGGTTTGACTCAATTCCAGATCACTGTAGGTTTAATACCTGAAAACATCTGCGGATGCCCGGCGCTGACCCGGCATTTTGTAGTGCGCTGGGATCCCCAACGCGAGGACGAGACTTTCTTTGTTCAGTCCGCGTATCTGCGCTCGACCTACTACTTTATACAGATCGCAATTCACCGTCCGTTCATCCCATCTTCTGGCAAGGGGAGTTCTTTGTCTTTCGCAGCACTCGCGATCTGCGCGAGCGCCGCCCGTGCATATAGCCACGTTGCAGATACTTTTCGGAAAAGGTGCCCGAATCGGACTTCACCAGGTATTATCGTGCGTGCATTCTCGTTCGTCAGACTTCAGGCATTTGTTTATGTCAAGGTTGGTGGACGCACAGTTGCCCGCATTTGTTTCGGCCACCATTCTGCTTCTAAGCTTATGGGGCGCGAAGAGATCGGGTACATCACTTGACCCGGCGAGGGAAATGCAGGACGTCCGGAAGTGTATGATGTTGTTAGAGACGGCCGAGGTTCGATGGTCTATTGCCGGGCGACTTCGGTACGTTGGTTTCTCAAATACCGTGCCGACACAGACACCCACGAGTTTCGGTAGTGACCTACTCATCGATCTGACTACTGCCGGCAATCTCACTGTACCTGCAGCGAGCCCAGCTTCAATAAGCGCGAGCGCGAGGACTCGGACGATGAAAGCCAACAATCGGTTGTCACCCCGTTCCAACACCTGCAGCCCTCTTCCCCAATGAACCCTTCTGCGTACCCAGAAGTGCCGAGTGTGTCGGCCGACATTGCATCTACGCAGCTCAGCTCGGCTGCACCCCCTCTGTCTACATCCATGTCGTCTACGCTTGCATCGGCCATTCCGTCCGATATGTTTCGCGCTCCTTCCCGCGCGCCACCCCTTCCAAAGCCATATCAAGGGGGTTACATTCCTCTTGGCGGTTCGAGCGGACTAGGCACCAGCGCGGCGATCGAACCTACTACGCCGGCGCCTCCGTCCTCCGCGCGAGTGCACACATCTTTCGGGGCTTCATCTCCACTTTCTGCTGCAACGGGGTTTTGCTACCGCTCCGGCGATGTCTGCCAACGGCAACGGGATGTCCGCGTCGAGAATCTGCATGGGCTTGGCCCCGGCGGGCTGTACAGCATGTCCGCCTTCGACTCTCTGCGTCTCCACCTCACGACGACCACTCAACTCTCCGCAACATGGTTTCCACACCGCCGCGGACTTGAGGCATCCTCCTGGCACCGGCACGGGGCGTACGACCTGAGAGGGGTGGAGTTTGGCGGGTACGACGTGCCGATGGCGGATAAAGAGGCGATGCTGCGGCATTTCGCGCCCGTGCTGCAGGAGGGCAAATTGGTGTCGATCAAGATACAATGATGATGTGGTCGACGATGCCGTCCATATGCGTTATTTTTCCTCCGCTTGGAGTTCATGCTGATGGCTATGTGTGCGTGTTTGCAGGACGCAGGATTGGGTAACGTACATGTCTAACATGCTCGACCTCGCCCAAGCGAATGTCGATCCCGCCGCGGGCACGATTGGTGGTGTGGGGGAACGCTTTGAGTACTGGTTCAACCGACCGAGATAGGCGGTGAGGGTGTGCGTGGGGTTGTTGATCTTCCGTAAGTACTGTATATCTATCTGAATTCCTACGATCGGGCTTGGTTTCATGTTAATGCGTCTTTGGGATCTGAATTTGCTATTGTACCATATACTGTACAATTTACGCTCCTCATAATGTCCGTCCCGTCTCAGCTATCAATCATGCTGGTGCTCGTTCCAGTTGGATATTGGATTACTCCCTGTTCGTTTCTTCTCTTTTTCGTCCATGTCATGTATTCATGTCTACCCGCGCGCTGGTTTGTTTTCAACGTTTCTTTTTTGCGATGTATCAATATAGGTATAATGTTGGTAGTTGCAAATATTCAATACTGATATGATTTCGACGAGAGCTAGACGCTGACAGGCAAGTGGCTTTACATGGGGGGGGAACGATCGACTTCAATCAACAGTAATACATCTTCTCGCCGCCCATATGCTCGTGTGTTTGCTGGAATGCGGCCACCCCCACGGGTCCGCGTCGCCTTGGCCGCCAGCGGCCTGGCCCGGAGCCGACGACAGGGTGTCCGACGCGGCGGTGAACAGGTCTTGGCCCGCTTGTGGATCGTAGTGGTTCTTGGCGCGGCTGCACACATTATGTGCGTCTGAAGGCACAGCGCGGTAGGTCAATACGGGGCAAAACGCAAATATTGCTACTCACAAAAGACCGGCGCGGGACAGAGACGGAGCGGGTGCAGCGCGCGTAGACGTGGCAGAGGGGCGTACGAGAGCGATTGGATACCATCAGTCCTGAGAACCCCAAATTAGTCAGTGGGTAGTGGTGTCGGGGGGCGGTACGCACGTGAACCCGTTCTCGTCGAGGAGGACGTTGTAATGCGCGGGCTTGCTCGTGCCGAGGATCCCTTGGTGGCTGCACAGATAGAAGTCCCACTCTACAGGGCTTGTCACGTCCGTGTCGATGACGGTTCCTGGGGGGCAGTTCGGGTTGCCGCCGCCGCCGCCTCCACCCCCACCCCCACCGCCAAATCTGCCGCCGCGCTGCGGGCGGGAGGAGCCTTCTGCCGGCGTCGTCGGGGGCGCGGACGGAGGACTCGGGGAAAAAGACGAATTTGTGCTCTTTGCCGACGACGATAAGAGTTATAGTCGGGTTGAAGTTCAGCCGCGCGCATGCCTCTGAGTGGCGCAGGTACAAGTTTTAGGAAAACGTGCACGCAAACGGGAATGGAGTGCGTACTTCGGATGCTGGGGAGCTCCACCCTGAGAGTCTCTTTGAATTCAGCCTCAGAGACACCATCTAGGAAGGAATCGAAGGTTTTTTGCTTCACTTAGCCTGCAGAAACAGAGGGACCGGACTACTCACCGCGATAGAACAAGATACGCTTGGGGAGTTTGCCCGTGGCGGCTCTGTACCGCTCGAACACGTGCTGGAGTTTGCCCGGTCATCATTCGCGCTCGTGCGAAGCAGTAGGGAGACTGCGCGCACCACACACATGTCCTCCAGGTCCTCGATATCTCCTGTGGGCTCATCTGCACCCCCATCCTAGCGGCATACTGTACTGCATTCGCATCGATACTTCCAATCAAGGAAGTGAACGACGGGCGCCCGCGATTTCCCGGAGGCGGGTGCGTGATGTCGGCACCTAATCGACCAAGAGCATGAGTATTACGAGCGGAGTCGTGGCTCTGCGACAGATAGGACCCACCCATGACCATCGTTGGGTTTGCGGGGTCGGAGAGGAATGAGACATCACGGGGTTCTGGGATGGCGTTGATTCCGCCGAGTTTGACATTGATTCTTAGGATGGAAATTAGGGCGCTGATGGAGAGAGGATTTCGGTGGCGCCTTACTTCAGTGTGATATTTGCGAAGTATTGTGCTTTCGCACGGAAGCACTTGGAGGATTTCATGCATTGGGTTGAGATGCCGTGCTATGCGCAGGTATCAGTATACGAAATTTTTTTGCCGCGCCAGTTATCAATTACCGAAACATCACCGAAACTAGCCAGGATGAATGTAAAAACCTCGGTTCGACAGTTAATAGACACTTACTGTTTGACAGCAGTGTATATATCATTGCCGCCGTCTGGGAGGACAACGACTATGAGCGCCGGTAAACTCTCGGTAGTTCTCTGACACTCCTCGCAAGCCGAGCGAAGTTGCTGCCAGTGTAGCGACGGTTAGGCAATCTCGTTGGGAGGAAGTCAGTAAAGAGATGACAAACCCGACTAATGTTTCCCTGGCCCGACTCGTATCTCACGAGTGCCGGGCGACGGGCGATGGATATCCCTACGACATCTCCGAGTTAGTACGATTGTGGAGAGATCAATGTCGCACTGAAGGGGCCCATACCAACAGCCTCACAGCCCTGCACTAAGTCTGTTATCATTTTATCGGTTGCTCTGTCGTTAATATGTCGGGCTCTCATAGATCACCACTATCCAGTTGCCAATGGATACAGGTTTATACAGAAGTTTGTCGATCCTTTTAGGATGGGGCATCACTAACCGCCAAGAGGCGACTAGCAACAGGATAAACTCACAAGTTCCACGTCCCGTCGCGTATTTTCTGGACAAGAGACAATAAGACCATTTCGCACCAAATGGGGAGTGGAGGACGTACGGCATCGGGTTGCTTGGAGGCGGGATTGTACTTCAGTCTCAGCGGCTTGAGGACGCGAGCCCCGAGATTCATGAGGTCGTTCGAAACGGTCATGCCAAATTGGCGGACGTATTCTGATTGACCATATTCCAGCACCTAGTGGAGGACTGTTAACGAACAAATAGACGTCGCGGTGCCAAGACGCACGCTTAAGCCCTCGCGGATGTTGTCATAGCGTTCGCGAGGACGCATGGTCGAAAACTCAAGTATGGAGTTGATCTTGTCTGGGGGCATTTGTTTGCGTATTATTTGGGGGGGGACCACGCACAGCTCCAGCGGGATTTTCGCCCGAGTCGAGAGCTGGAGGATGCTGAGTCAACGTACTCTGAAAGTGGGGACCAAGCACAAACCTCTACGCATATCACATCGGGGTACACAAGTGAGATATTGTGTCGGGCACGAAAGAATTCAGCGATTGTCATAGTTTCACCCCCTCCACCTCGAACGACTCTTCCCGGGCGCTCTGCCGGGTCAGTTTCTTGACGAGGCGAGTTCTCCCGCGGTGGTGGGGACTGTGCGGGGTTGTGATCTTTATACCCGAAAGGAAATGCTGAAGCCTCATACGCTCGCGCTCGGGAAAGCGATGCCGGGGGGCGAGAGCGTTGGGTTGACCGCGTTGTCCAAGAAAGTCGAGCGCCAGGTCGATCAGCCTTCCGGGCTATACATGACTCCGGTTGCCGTATCGATGTTGATTATAATGCGACCAATGGCGGGTCGCACGGATTGGAAATAGCCCCGCCAGAGGACAATGCCTCCTCCTATATCTCTCTTTATTACGTCTGTAAAAAAGGAACGGGCATTATGGGGGTATCTTTGGTTTGGTGCCATGCGAACGGCGACGTTCAGTGCCTATGCAGAATCGCCATTTAATGAGCGTGCGACTCCAAGAAAAAAGGAAAGTGAGTGAACCTACCATCAAGGTGGTCGAAACGGAATTATCTTGGCTCTGTTCGCCTTCTACATGGCGCTTCAAGATCCTAAAATCGACTGATCAACATTTCATTCGGTGGGAAAAATTACATCGTAGCGCCGTACTCGGGGTTTATGGATGCGACATGGGTCAAGCGGACCCTGTACGTCGGGTCCGGACGTACAACCTCTCTCCTCCGGGGATGGGGGATTCTGACCCACGGGTACCACATACTAAAAACGAAGGATATAAATGAGCTAAAGACCAGCAACAGTGACGAGCTCAAACTCTTGCCTCCTGTGCACCAGACGCAAATTCAAGGTCGAACGTTGTGTAGAGGTTTTTCTTCCATCATATACTCCAGGCTGCGTGGAGAGGCGACCCTCGACTTGGGTTTGGAGGGCGTGGATAATTTGTGGTTCCATTCAATGGGGCGGTCCTTTTCAGGAAGAATGACTGGACCGCGATAAGTGGCTGCGAGATTCAAGTTAAGAAGCAAACTCACCAACTAAATCGCGACGGAGGGCGTGACAGCGTCAATGAAAAACTCTCGAGGGATGGAAGATAAGTTGGACGTGCCATCGTAATGGTATATCATCCCCTGAGCAAGCTCGACAGCAACATGGTTACTAAAGAGCCTTATGGGGTCCCCCGCGTTACCATACCGGGGCGCCTGGCGCCGATGGCCTCAACCTGTGCGGCGGGAAGAGGCGGAGGACCCGCATGGCCAACTGACAGCGACGGCCCGCCAGCGGGAAGAACACCACCGCGGCCTCGATTGCCAAAGCCACCTCCCCCGCCTCCACGGCCGCCACCGCGCTCACCGCGACCACGACCACCGCCACCGCCACGGTCGCCACGGTCGCCGCGAAAGCCGCCTCTGTCTCCGCCGCGGCCACCGCGGCCACCACCACGACGCCGCCGACGCCGCCACGGTCACGGCCACCACCACGGCCGCCACCACGGCCGCCACGGTCGGCACCACCACGACCAGCTTCAGGGGCTACTCTCGGAGGCATTTAAAAAGAAATATGGAACAATGATGAAAGTAGGGGGAGAGGGTTAAGAGGCAAGGTCCCGGTAGACGCAATGCTCTGAGAGGGCAGGTTAAGTAGGCAAAAGTACGCAGCTGCAGCTGCGGACATCTGAAGGGCTGTCCATCAGCGCAGAGAAAGGTGCCACTGACTCTAGTGGTGGGCAACCTGGCGGCCCAGTGTCTGGTACCAAAAGACGCAAAATGCGGCTGCGGAGGCGCCCGGCATGAGGGCTAGTACCCCGTTGGTGTTCACTCTTTCTCAGGAAGAACGCTCCACGAGTGCGCATGGAGTAACTGGGGCCCAAGGATGTCGATATATCAATAGCAGGGTAGCTGCGCATTCGCAATACGTCAACGGCATCAAGTCTGTGAAGTTCGGTCGCGCGTGTGCGCTGCCCGCAGCAGCGGTCCAGCGGAGGACGCTGCGAAACAATAATTTGGAGCTCCAGAGGGCATATTTTTTTATACCGCA
>JAKELH010000949.1:0-19587 GCA_021525015.1 Lactarius pseudohatsudake
GTTCCGTTTCCCATTGCCATTCTGTCTCCTTCCGTGTTAGTTTGTTGAGGGGTTGCGCGTGCGTGGCAAAGTTTCGGATGAAAGCACAATAAAAGTTACAAAATCCTAAGAATGATCGCACCTGTTTGACGGTTTTGGGGACTGGCCATTCTCGTATTCCCGAAACTTTGACGGGGTCCATGCGAATCACCCCCTTTTCAATGATTACCCCCAGGTAATTGAGGGAGGAAGAGTGGAATGTGCATTTCTCCAGTTTGAGGTATAGGTCGTGTTGCGCCAGTAAGTCTAGAATGTTGTGGATTGCTTTGGTATGGGCTTGTTCCGTGGATGAGGTTGTGTAGGCATGCAGTCGGCACAAGCCGGCAAAGCCTACAGTCGGGAGACTCCGGCCCGTGATCACGCGTGCCAGTAGCTTATGAATCAAATGTATAATAGTACGGACATACAGAGTGATAGGGGTGTGCGCTCTATCTAGAACGCTCATCCCCTCGTCCATTCCTCTCCGGGTCATCCCCGCTCCATACTAAATCACTACAGGTTATGGGCCCTGGCCCCGTAGCTTGATCTACTAAGCCAGCATCTAGTGTATAAGTAAAATGCCACCATATAGATATGTTTCACCGTCGCAAGACGAGGAGATCGAAGAAGTACCCCTGTCAGGGGGAGAAGAACTTACACGCGCAAAACCACCCGACACATCAGTATGTCGGGTGATAGAACCACTTACAGATGACAACTGGCCGACCTGGGCTAGGAGAATGCGTTGTCTCCTCCACTACTGTCATGTCGACGCATACATTGGCTGGGACAGTACAGCGCCCCAACGACTATTCTCAAGCGGAGATCTGGGACAACAACGATAGCTATGCCCAGATTCTCATCACCAACAATATTACAGAGCCGCAAGTTCTTCATACAGAACGATGCGGCACGGCAGAAGAGATCTGGAATAGCCTCGAAGCCATACATCAGACTAGGGGCTTAAACACTTATTTCCAGATTCTCTGTGACATGAACCATACAACCGCCGACGAGTCTACCAACATACCACAGCTCCTCAATAAACTAAAGTTGGACTGGGAGCGACTAGTCCAAGTGTGCAACGGGCGCATGCTGTTGAACGATGAGTACTTTAAGACTCTCATCGCTTACACGCTTCCGCGTTCGTGGGACACGTTCACTGAGCCATACACTGGAGGGGAGTTCGTGTTGAGCGCAGAACTAACAGAGCGAGTAAGAGCAAGGTGCTAATAGACAAGTTAACTTCAGAGGTGAAGGGAACTCTGTTACAACTGCATACCTAATAGACAAGTTACTAAAGACGGTCTATGAGCAAAGGTAATAAGAGAAGTAAAGAGAAGGGGACTTACACTTCAGAGGTGAAGGGAACTCTGAAGTGTATGGGCGAAAACAGCAGTCCTTATATACAGGACGCTTAAGTAAGAATGGTCTGTGCGCACAGGTGATCCAAACACAATACAGGTGGTCTGTGCGCCAGAGGGAGAAATGCCATTGGAGGGCAGAGAACAATAGCTGCCTAAAGCAGACAATACCGGTGTCTTAACAATAAAGAACAATAAGAGCCATATATGGCTCTGACTGTTACGTTCCTTCCGGGACGTATCAATCCGACTTGGATTAGGGACCGGTTTGCTGAGGGTTGAGGCCAAACAGAGGCAACGGCGGTGCAGAAGTCGAGAATGATGAAGGAGAAGTCGGCGTACGACTTATAGCGGAAAGCTGATGACGGCGAAGAGGCAAGCACACACACAGGGACTAGGAGCTAAGGCGCAGGAAAGGGAAGGTATTCCTCAAGATATCAAAGCTAAGGAGTCTACACGCAGACGTCCTTCTACTTATACACAAGGGATGGAGCTTTGAAGCCCAGCAACCCTAATACACAGCCGCGAACCCTAATACGAGTATCCAATGGCATAAGGCTCTCGATCAATCATCGGTCAGCAGTCACATCAGTCACGAGTCACGATCCGCATCACACGCTATCGGCCGGTCCGGGCACAAGCTCATCCGGACCCCTCTGGACAAGTCGAGGCAGGTCACGTGCCAGGGTCACGTGACGGCCGTCTTCCACTCCTCTACTCCGGCGAGGGACTCACATCGCGGTACGTCTGGTCGCCATTCTTCACCCAGTCTAGCAACTCTTCCTTGGTTGTGACGCTGTACGCGTGGCTATCCTCCTCGCGGGGGTACTCCAGGGGCTCAAACGCAACACTGACAATAAAGATAAACAAAAGCGGTCCGTATAAGTCTGGTCCAGTCCAAATCAGTCCATAAGGGACAGACACCGTATATAGTGTATGGGATGACTCAATCATATCCCACGAGACATGTGACTTATGCAGTCACGTCTCAACATCCCTCCATGATAGAGACAGTCCATGATAGAGGTGATAAATTTGGAGTGAGGAGTTTGTACAGAAATTTGGGATTAAGATTAAAATCTTGGTAGATTTTGATCTTCTCAATATCCCTAAATGCGCTTCATGAATCCTATGATAGAGGACTATCTTTTGAAGGGCAGGAATCTGTATGCTCTATATAGACCAGATAATAGTCTTTTGAAGAGCTGTACTACTCTCAGTCCAGATTTTTAAGAAGGGTTTTTCTTAGCTGGTAGATCAGAGAACATGTTGTGCTTTACACGACAATGTGACGTCCTTGTTGATAAACCAAGGATCGACGACCATTGACAGTGTAATTTGGACGTTCCTTGAAAGTCAAGGAATGACGACCATTGACTTATGAGCACAACAACTCGACGTCTCTGAAGCCCTTCTTACACCATGCCTAGATCAGTGACCATTTTGTCAAAGGGTTCTCTGGGCAGTGACTTAGTAAGTCCATCTGCAACCATTTCCCCTGTAGGAGTACGTATTAGGTGTATGACCTTGTTTTCAACATATTCCCTGACTACATGGTGCTTGATCAGGATGTGTTTGGACCGCCTTCCAGTGACAGGGTTTAATGCTAGGTCTACAGCACCCTTATTGTCACAGTGCAGGGGTATAGGGGAGGATACCTCATACCCTAGTTCCCTTAGGAAGGTAGCGTACCACTGTGCCTGGTTTGAGGCCTCTGAGAGGCTCATGTATTCGGCTTCTGTGGTAGACTGTGCTATGGTCTTTTGCTTTCTGGTACACCATGAAATGGCCCCATTGGCAAGCAGAAAGACATAGCCAGAGGTGGAGTGCTTCTCTTCCTGATCTCCCCAGGAAGAGTCACAGTAGCCATGAAGGCCAGCTCCATCTGAGTCAGTCCCTCCAGCATAGCATAACGCATAGTCCATGGTACTGTTTAGGTATGCCAGGACATATTTGGCTAGGCGTAAATGCTGAGGTGAGGGATTGGAAGCAAATTGACTAAGGCGCGCAACAGCGAAGGAAATATCAGGTCTGCTTCCTATCTGCGCATACAGCAGAGACCCAATTATCTGTTGATACTTCTTTATCTCAGAAGTAGAGGCCTGATCTTTAAACTTGATCAAGTGTGCCTCGGCGCCAGAGGGAAGAGGAGTATATACTGGGTTGGAATCAGACATTCCAAAGCGCTCAACCACGTCGCGTGTCACGGTTCGGCGTTGTGGACGCTTACTATACGGCGGTGACCTCCGTAGTAAGTCGTAATTGGTCATGGACTCATACGTATCAGTCAGCCGTAGTATCACATGTTTGTGGTGATGCTATGACTCGTTCCTAGTAGTAGTCGTAGTAGGGTTCAAGCTACTTACGCTACTGGGCATTCGGATTCGGGAGGAGCTTTAAAGCTACCTCATCACATGTATAAGTAGTACAACACGAAGACCAGAAGTCTCCATTCTGGTCTTCTTCAATAGCCATCACGCATCCTCTCCTAGTGCTTGTCTTGAGTGTCTGCTACCTCGTTCGCTTGTCTCTAGTAGAGCAAGTCGTCCTTCGCGTACGCCTAGTGGAACTCGCCCTAGTGCCCCTTACGATCACGTGCACCCTGAGGCCGTGTATTCGTATCACGTGACCATCGAAGATCCGCTAAGTCGTCTGAAACGCCCTTTCATTGTCCAAGTCGGACTCACTGCCAGTGGCGGCGTTACATTAAGACCAGAATCCTTTCATCGTGGCGTTCACGACTCGAGACCGTTGGACCAACTTTCGAACCTACTCCTCGGAACGAAGAGGAGACCGCAACGTACCAGTACGCTTTCTAGGAGCAGCACGGTGGAGAGAATATCGAGGGGACATCGGATACTTCGTTGATTTCGCGTCGGGACCTACCCGATACCGACCAGTTGAGTTCAATTTCGAAAACGTCTGTTGGGTGGAGATTACGTGGAACCCGATCGACAACAGGTGGGACGCGGTACTGACCAGCAGGAAGAAACTTCAACTGCGACATCGAACACTAGAGAATTACCCAACCGAGAGCAGTGGGGACAAATTGACGGACGACCAGAAGAGGAACCAAGTACCTCAGAACCGCGTACACCCGCACCCTCCGAAACAAGCGGAGACGAAGACGATCAAACCGAAGCAGACGACGAAGAGTCAGAGGTAGCAGGCCGTAACCCAGACAGCTGAGTCACTACACATAACAGAACCAGAAGTAATCCACGTACGATCCCCGGCCACAGTCGCAATGGCCACCATCACGCAAGAAGAAACCCTCATCAACGAGGAAGTACGACGCATTCGGGAAGAAGCCAACGCAATCCTTCTCCCCATTCACCCAAGTACAGGGCATCGAATGGATGCTGACGAAGCAGCTATATTTCGAGCAGTAGGACCCGACCACCCTGATCCTCCCCCAGGAAGAGGAAGCCCTCCTCCACCCCCAAGGCACGGAGGGAACTTCGGAGGAGGACCACCACGCGGAGGACCACCAGGGCCGCCAGGAGGAGGCTTCCCAGGACCGCCAGCAGCGACGGGAGTAGGGGCAGGAATACAACCCGGCGAAGACAAACTAACGGGCGAAAAGCCCACGATGTTCACAGGGGACAGAGCTGACTACGAAGCCTTCCTCACGCAATGGCATCTTTACTGGGCACTCAACGGAGACGCGCCCGTCCTGCGAAACATGTACCGCAGGTGTCTCATGTTCCTGGGGTATGTAAAAGGACCCGCAGTCAGCAATTGGACGCTCGGCTTCCTCACCTGGCTCAACAACGAAGTACGGACGGGAAGAGATCGATACGACGAGTACCTCTGGGACACCCTGACAGCAGGTTTCTCAGACCGCTTCTCCAATGTCTTAGAGCAGGAACAAGCGCAAGCCGCGCTGGCCAAGGGCCTCAGAATGGTCGGAGATGACATTGATACGTATGTCACCAACTTCGAGCAGTTAGCGCGGAAGGCTGACTATCGCCTCAACGACCGACAAACGATCGATCGATTCACGGCGGGACTTCCACCCGCACTCTTTACCAAAGTCTACGAGTTGGATAACCCAAACACGTTCAACGAATGGAAAGATGCCACGTTGAAACGTCAAAAGCAGTACATCCACCTGAGAGCTCGACTGCACCTATCCAGGCCGACGCCTCCCACTCGCTCCAACCCTCCTCGCCAATACGGAGCTCCATGGAACCCTCCACGAAACCCACCGCCGAGATATGATCCAAATGCTATGGACACCTCGGCCGACCGCTCCCGAGCGCGACTGGCCAACGCCGAAGAAGTCCTAGGGAGAGAGAATAGATCGTACCAAAGGGGAGGAGGAAACAGAGGCAGAGGCAGAGGGCAAAGGCGTGACATGCGGGAAGTCATTTGCTATAACTGCAATAACCCGGGTCACTTCTCACGAGACTGCACGCGACCCAGGAAACAGGCACAGCAGTACAGACCCCCAATGAGCCAAAACCGGAGCGCGGAAACTGACTATTACAGTCAAGAACCATCGACCGCTCGCGTAGCAAGCACGTCAACGCCCCAAGACACAGCCAAAAACTGGCTCGAAGGAGTGAGGGGAGCCACGGATGAAGTAAAAGACCTCATATTCCAGGATTTGTGGAATCAGGAGGGTTTTCGGGACGCCTGAACCCATCAGCCTGGGTGAGGGCAATCAATTGTAACTCTGTAATCATGACTCGCTTCCGTTCGCTTCGAATTCCAGTCTCGATTCGTACAAGTTACTCCATGGCCGACATAAAAGGACTCGTAGACTTGGGTGCCACCGACAACTTTATAAGACCCGCGTTTGCAAAACGCATGGGACTAGGGCTGCAACCCCTAGATCGCCCAAAGAAAATATGGAATATTGACAACACAGAAAACAAAGCTGGGTCCATCACTCACTTCATTGACCTCGACGTAGAAACCAAAGGAGTTAACAGGGTCATGAGGTTTCTTGTTACCGACATCGGCGACGAAGATCTGGTACTCGGATATCCCTGGTTAGCCGCCTATGAACCAACAATTAGTTGGAAACACGCTACGATCCACGAAGAAACCTTGCCAATAGTCCTCCGATCCATTCATCCCTCGGAGCGACAAACCGTACTTGCCACTGCCATAACCCAAGAAGAAGCCGAAGAAGCATTGTTGGAGTTAGAAGAGGCATGCCAAATACGAACCACGGCCACAGAGCTAGCCATCGCCGCTCGACAGGACCAAAAGGTAACCGATATCCCTGAACCCTACCGACGATTCGCCAAAATCTTCAACGAGGAAGCATCACATCGATTTCCGCCCTCTAGGCCATGGGATCACGCCATCGACTTCAAGCCAGGCACACCGGCCAGCATCGACTGCAAAGTATACCCCATGTCACAAGAGGAAGATAGTCAACTCAAGACATGGCTCGATGAACAACTGAAGATGGGTTACATCAGACCATCAAAATCACCTTACGCGTCCTCCTTCTTCTTTATCAAGAAGAAAGACGGTAAACTCCGCCCCGTCCAAGACTACCGGAAGATCAACGCCTGTACCATTCGCAATCAATACCCCCTGCCACTCATGGGCAAGCTCATCAACGATCTAGGCAACGGTCATATATACACTAAACTCGATGTCCGCTGGGGGTACAACAACATACGAGTTAAAGAGGGCGACGAACCGAAAGCCGCGTTCAAAACGAAATACGGCCTCTACGAACCACTGGTGATGTACTTCGGACTGACCAACTCACCAGCAACCTTTCAGGCAATGATGGATTACATCCTCGCCCCCATCATCGCCAAACACGTACTACTAGGCACCATCATCCGAGTCTACATGGACGACATCGGCATCGCCACCCACGAAAACTCGGGCATGCAGGCACACATCGACGCGGTATGCGACGTCCTTCAAATTGCACTGGAGCACGACCTATACTTCAAACCGGAGAAATGCCTTTTCCACCAACCGCGGATGGATTACCTGGGGGTCATCCTTGAAAAGGGGGTGACACGCATGGACCCAGTAAAAGTTTTGGGCATTCGCGACTGGCCCCGACCAATGAAGGTACGCGACGTACGCTCCTTTTTGGGCTTCTGCAACTTTTACCGTCTCTTCATCCGTGGTTTCGCAACACACGCCCGAGCATTGAACCGACTCACCCGCAAAGACACGGAATGGTCTTGGAATACCGACGAAGAGAAGGCGTTCCAGACACTCAAAAACCTTGTAACCTCCGAACTGGTACTAGCACATCCCACACTCACCGACCAATTCGAATTGGAAGTCGACGCATCGGGATACGCGGTGGGAGCCGTACTACTACAGAAGAAAACTGACGGCAAGCGACATCCGATAGGGTACTACTCAGCCACGCTCAACGAAGCCGAACGTAATTACAACATATATGACCTCGAATTACTAGCCATCGTGAAGGCTCTGAGACATTGGCGACCCTATCTAGCCGGTTCCCCCCATAAGATCAAGATCTTCTCCGACCATCTCAACCTCACACACTGGAAGTCACCCCAGAAGATAAGCCGAAGAGTCGCAAGGGAAGTACTTGAACTGATGGAATACGACTTCGAGATTCATCACATAAAAGGAGTGAACAACGGACGAGCAGACGCACTATCCCGAAGACCCGACTACGACCAAGGAGATCGGGACAACGAGGAAGTAGTAGTCCTCCCCAGAAGAGTCTTCGCCGCAAGACGAATCCGAGCGCGACACGTAGTCACTCAAACGGAGGAAAACCACCGACAAAACGAAGATCAGATCAAGCCTTGGGTGGATGCTCACAAACTCAAGAAAGTTGACGATGTCTGGTATCGGCAGGGAGCAAGAGTCATCACCGGTGGATCGGACGACATCTGTACCATCATCCGAAATCACCACGACCCCCTCATGTATGGGCACCCGGGCATCAAATGAACAGCACGCATCATTGAACGACACTACTGGTGGCCTCACATGTTGAAGCATGTGACCGACTACGTCCAAGGATGCGCAGAATGCCAACGCCACAAAGTCAACAACCGACCCACAAAGGCCCCTCTAATGCCCATTACGCTGATTCCCGACGCTAAGCCATTTGAAGTCATAGCCCTCGACTTTATCACTAAACTACCGATTTCCCAGGGCTGCGACTCCATCCTTACCATAACGGATCACGACTGCACCAAGGCGTCCATATTTATCCCCTGCGTCGAAGAAATCACGGCAGAAGGAACCGCAGCCCTATACGTCACTCACGTGTTCAAGAGATTTGGACTACCGACTAAGATCATTAGCGACCGAGACCCCCGATTCGCATCCAAGTTCACCCGGGAGTTATGCCGTATTCTAGGAATCCATCAGAACATATCGACCGCGTACCACCCACGCACGGATGGACAATACGAACGAACCAATCAGTGGCTTGAACAGTATCTAAGGTTCTGGACGAACGAGCGGCAAGATAACTGGGCGCATTTCCTCCCAATGGCCGAATTCGCGCACAATAGCTGGCCGCACGAGGCAACCAAGACATCCCCATTCGCGCTCATGATGGGATACGACCCGCGTGCTGATTGGGTCGATAAGCCTTCCCCTATCCCTCACGTACTCACGCGATTGCAACAGTTCCGAGAAGCACGGAGGAACGCCCAGGAGTTGATCAAAAAGGCCCAGACACTCTGGATCAAACACAAGGCAACGCCGAGATACCAAGAAGGGGATCAAGTCTGGTTGGAGGGGCACCACCTTCGCACCAATCAGCCTACGGCCAAACTCGCCACACGTCGGCATGGACCCTTCCGTGTAACCCAGGTACTATCGCCCGTCAATTACAGACTCGAACTTCCCACACAGTGGAGTATTCACCCCGTGTTCCACATCGATTTACTCACGCCTTATCACGAGACGCCCATGCACGGAGAAAACTTCCCACACCCGCCACCGGATCTCGTAGACGGAGAGGAAGGATACGAAATCAAGCAAATTCTAGACTCTCAGCGATTTGGCAGAAGTAGAAAACTCCAATACCTCGTGAAGTGGAAGGGCTATTCCGATTCGGAGAATCAGTGGGTCAACAAAGATGATGTATTCGCAGATAAGGCCATAGCGGAGTTCGAAAATAGTCGAGTCCGGAGAGTTATAAGCAGGGACGATAACGCTGAGTCCCCCTCATTCCCTCACACTGGATTCTTCACTCCTCACACAACAATGTCTTTTTCCTCTGCCTCCACTGCCCCCTCTGCCGCTGCCCTCGGGCTCGGCAACCTCACCCACGAAGAGCTTCGCAGCGCCCTATCCAACGTCCAATGCATCACCAACATCGACGACCTCGATGAGCCACCAACCTACTGGCTCCTCGACACCACGGGGCAGCGCCTCAACCACGAGTTGTACACGGAGGCCGAAGTGCGTGGGCTTCGTGCAGCTCTCCGAGACGGTGAAAGCCCCCCACTTCAACCTCTCCCAATACGAGTTCAGTACCGGATCAAAGGCGAAGAAGACACCGGCGACGAAGCGATGGGAGGAGTGGATGAGGACGCGAGCTTGGGAACCCGAGGCACGTCAGTGGGAGAAATCCCAGCTGCGAAGCGGCAGCAATAAGGAGAACGAGGATCCTTTGGCGGCGCTGGTGGTTCACCGAGATGCTGAGAGAGCAGTGTACGAACAGGTCGAAGGAGTCTTAAAGGACTACTACCCAGCTGAGCACCCATACATCATCACCGCGACCGACTCTGACAACATCCTCGAAACCCCGTATTCCTGCGACACCACCGACGCCCACTTTACCGTGGTCACGTCACCATCGACGGCGACGCGGCGCCATACCCGGCCGCACGTCTCCGCTACCTCGGCGGCAGCTCGCGTCACGCGCCATACGGATACAAACACAATCGCGGGGAGGACTTCGTCCACTACCCCATCACCGACGCCGCCGGCACCACAGCCCAGGCGGCATACGTACAAGTCGTCATGAACCCGGACCCCCTCGTCCTCGCCCTCGTAGAAGATAGCGAGAAGGTTTACTCCAAACCTTTGTACGCCGAGCCGCAGGTACGGGAAGCCGGTAAGCCCCATTACCTCGCCGAGGACATGTACGCCTTCGTAGGCGGGCACAGCAACCAGCACCGAGTGGATCGCGCCGTCAACGAGCTGAAGGACGTAAGTCTGAAGGCTGAGCTGCACCGCTACCGCGCCTACAAGCGCGAGGCTGAGAGGATGGAGCAGCGGCTCCACGCCTTGTCCCAGGCGCTCGGAGGGGTACAAGGGGAGGTAAGCCGGAGCAAATTCAGACTGGAGATGGCGAACACATGGGATAGGATCACGGAAGTGCAGGAGGGGTGGATGGGAGGAATCGGACCTACCCGGTGACGCGGTCGTCGCAGCTGAAAAGGGGGTGATGTCACGGTTCGGCGTTGTGGACACTTACTATACGGCAGTGACCTCCGTAGTAAGTCGTAATTGGTCATGGACTCATACGTATCAGTCAGCCGTAGTATCACATGTTTGTGGTGATGCTATGACTCGTTCCTAGTAGTAGTCGTAGTAGGGTTCAAGCTACTTACGCTACTGGGCATTCGGATTCGGGAGGAGCTTTAAAGCTACCTCATCACATGTATAAGTAGTACAACGCGAAGACCAGAAGTCTCCATTCTGGTCTTCTTCAATAGCCATCATGCATCCTCTCCTAGTGCTTGTCTTGAGTGTCTGCTACCTCGTTCGCTTGTCTCTAGTAGAGCAAGTCGTCCTTCGCGTACGCCTAGTGGAACTCGCCCTAGTGCCCCTTACGATCACGTGCACCCTGAGGCCGTGTATTCGTATCACGTGACCATCGAAGATCCGCTAAGTCGTCTGAAACGCCCTTTCATTGTCCAAGTCGGACTCACGCCAGTGGCAGCGTTACATCGCGGATGTAATCTGATTGGTTGATGGTCATTGTGCGATTGGCACGATCTCTGGTGATGTTAACACCGAGATATGACTCAATTTCACCCAAGTCAGTCATCTCATATCGGTTTGATAGAGAGACTTTCAGATCATTGATCTTTGATAGGGAGTTCCCAAGTATAGTGATGTCATCTACATATAAGATCACGAAAAGTGTGTCACCCCCCTCTTGAAGATGATACACGTATACTCCTGCATCAGAGTACGTCCGCGCGAAGCCTAGGTCAACTAAGACCCCATGGAACTGCACATTCCATGCGCGGGAAGCCTGCTTCAGGCCATAAAGGGCCTTCTGTAACCGGCACACAAGGTGCTCGGAGCCAGCTGTGACGAAACCGACTGGTTGCTCCATATATATTTCTTCCTCCAGTTCCCCATGAAGGAACGCCGACTTGACGTCCATCTGGTGAATATGCCAGTCCTCAAGCGTAGCCAACGCAAGAAGGAGTCTCAAGGACTCAAAGCGGGCAACTGGGGAGAAAGTTTCGTCAAAGTCCACCCCCTCTAGTTGGGTGAACCCTTTTGCCACTAGCCTAGCACGGTAACGGCCATCGGCCTTCTTTTTGAACACCCATTTGCACTTGACCACCTTCCTTCCTTCAGGGAGGGGTTCAAGTCGCCAGACCGCAAGCTTGTCGAGAGCGTCCAGTTCATATTGGCACACTTCAAGCCAATCGACAGCTTGATCAGACTCCATGGCCTGCTTGTATGTCTGAGGTTCCCTGTAGCCAGGTACCTCTGCGATATTAAGCAAGTCCATCATCCCCAGCCTGCTGCTTCCCTGCACGAATTCATTGTTGTCCTCTGTGTAGTAGCGAGGATTCGTGAATCGTACCCTTGTGCTCCGCCTTGGACGATTAGGCGAGAGCGTCTGAGTGTTCCTAGGAGGAGACACTTCCCTATTGAAGTTAGGGGTGGGTATAGGCGCGGAGACTACCGGCGGCCTAGTAGAGCGGGTACGATGTGTGGGGGCAGGGTTTGTAAGTGGGGCTTGGGAGGGAGGAGTATGATAGATTGTCTGGTCCGCAGGCGCGGGTGTGGGGTTCGGGGGTGTGCTAGGCTGTTGTTGAGGTACCACGGGCACCTGAGTAGGTGGGAGCACAAAGATGGGAGTACCCTGAGGTGCCGTGGGGGCAACAGCTGGTGTAGGCTGACTAGGCACTACAAAGAAGATCTCACCGCCGGCAGCTCCGCTTTCGCGTTCACCTGACACGGGAGAGGTAGAGGGATGGGAGTGACGAGTCAGGTCACTCAGGGACGGGAAGGTTGCTTCATCAAATGTAACATCTCGTGAAGAGATGAAGCACCGGCTATGTCTGTCCCAGAGTTTGTAGCCCTTTGAAAGGGGCTCATAGCCCACAAACACGGCTTCCTTCGACTTAGGATCTAATTTGCGCCGGTTGTGTTCGGGTACATGATAGTAGGCTTTGCAGCCGAATACTCTAAAGTAAGAGACATCTGGGACTGTACCATCCCAGAGCTCCAGCGGAGTTTTCCACTGATTAGAACGAGTGGGAGTGTGGTTATAGATTTGCACAGCGGTTTGCACCGCCTGTTCCCAGAAGCCAAGGCTAAGGCCTGCATGATGAAGCATGCTAGTGCCTTTTTCCATAACCATACGGTTAAAACGCTCAGCCCTCCCATTCTGTTGTGGAGAATGAGGCATCGTAAGCATATGCTCGATTCCTGCTTCTCGAAGTATGTGCTTTAAGTCATTGTTGACGTATTCGCCACCACGGTCCGAGTGTAAGGATTTAATGGGCTTATTTAGCTGTTTTTCAGCCCACGCCTTATAGTGTAGGAAGGCGTCCTTAAACAGGTCCTTTGATTTCATAAAGACAACGACTGCAGCTTTGGAGAAGTCATCTATGAACGTGGCAAAGTATCTGTTGCCCTGAATAGAGTTATTCTGCATAGGGCCAACAAGGTCACTGTGAATGACTTCAAGGGGTTTTTGTGCACGCTTCAGAGAAGGTGGAAATGGTAGGCGGGTTGATTTGCCGGTTTCACAACCATGGCAGATCCCATCTTCCACAGGTGAATCTTTGATATTTAGACCCTTTACAGAGTCTTGAGCATATCTTTTGAGCGCGTCTTTGGACATATGTCCCATGCGCTGATGCCAGACATCAAGGCTAGCAGATGCAGGTGCTCGGACTGAATTCATATGATGTCCGTCTAGCCAGTATAGGCCAGAAGCCTTGTGTCCTTCCGCAATGGTTTCCCCATTGAACCTGATAGCAAAAGAGGTGGAGTCAAAACTGATGATCGCGCCTTTTTCTGTTAGGGCAGGCGTGGACAGTATTCGTGAGTGCGTGTTGGGTAGGTGAAGCACATTTGACACTTTGAGGTTATAGCCTCTGTTGGTGCGGATTGTGATAGAACCCGTGCCAACACTCTTAAGCAGAGAGTTGTCACCAAGAAGAACTTCTACTCCTTCGTGAGGTGTATAGGAGTCGTAGTCTTCAAGAAAGGGTGTAAAATGTGCTGATGCTCCACTGTCCATCATCCATCTTGTTGCTATCTGAGTGTGATTGACACTCATCATGTAAAGGGAAACCTGAGGTACCTCATGTACCTCCTCTATTTTGCCAGAGCCATTAACTATTGTAAATAGGCGGCTCTTTGGTACAGGTATGCTATTGGCCGCAGCAAACCTGTTTGCCGGAATTGAGTCCGGCGCCTCTAGCATAGCATTCTGAGCAGCTTTCCCTCGCTGCCCAGCCCTCCCTTTCTTAGCATTCTCCTGGTCCCGTTTGAGTTTGTAACAGTCTGGCTTTTTATGGCCGACTTTTTTGCAGTAGTGGCAGATTATGTCCGAGGACACAGAGCTGCCTGATGCCTGGGATGCATGAGCCACCTGAGGCGTATGTTTGACGGGGGCTATCTTGTTAAAAGATGCCGGGGGACCAGCGATGCGTGATTCCTCATTGATGAACCTATTGATTAGGTCCTGAGGTACTAGGTTGGCAGGGGGGCCAGATGCGAGGATGGTACCTGCAATGGTGCTGTATGAAGGGGGGAGCGCGTCTAAAAGTATGAAGGACATTTGCATGTCCAAGACGGGCATTCCCTGCTCCACGTGTAACGTCTACCACGGATGTCTGCCTGACTTAGGCGAGTTGATGTGCTGATCCTCTGGGGAGGTAGTAGTTCCTGTTGGTGGAAGTAGTGTGAATGTCAATGGGATGAGGGAATAGACGATCCTCTGGTCCTAGGTATCCGTGGAGGTCTTCTCCTGACGGAAGGGAGATTGGTGGGGAGCGGACGACTTTAAGTTTGCTCCACGACTCGTGGTCTATGACGTAGAACTGGTGAAACGGCTTGGCGACGCGTTCGTTGCGATAGAGGTATACTCGGTGGCACGTAGCGTCGAGAGGGTAATTCACTGTCCACACGGTTGGTCAGACACGTGGGTAGCCAAAGGCCGGTGGAAGTCACGGGGATCCTAAAGGATATGCCGGACGACGGGGACTCACTAAGGGGGAATCCCTTGTATAGAAGACGAGTCAAGAAGTGGTAATTGAAGAAGACCAAGATGCGGATCCTGGTCTTCATACGAGTCCTTATATACATGTATGAGGCAGCTTTCAAGCTCCTCCCGAACCGTGACTAGCCAGTAGCGTAAGTAGAGCAAACCCTAATACAACTACTACTAGGAATGAGTCATATCGTACAATCACATGCCAAACCATACAGCTGACTGATGCTGTGCAGTCCATGACTAAGTACTTCTGACACTCGTAAGTCATTACCGATGAGTCAGAGTCCACATCCAGAACGGAACATTACATCACCCCCTTTTCAGACTTGAGCCCCAGCTCGACGTTCCTAGAGGCGTTCGGTGGTCTTCTGTGCCAGCGTACGACCGCGGCCCACTCCGTCGCGTTGGTCCTCAATCCTCTCGATCGCGTTGGCTCGTTGTAGGCGGATGACACTCATCTTGCGGTCCATCCCGATGCGCTCCAGCTCCTGGACTCTCTGCAGTACCTCCCTTTCCTTCGCCGCGTACCCGGCGCACATGCTGCGGAAGCGATGCACTTCCGCGAGCAGGGTGAGGTCTTGAACCTCGAGGAGGGCGCGGTCTACTGACTGGCGCAGCCCGCTTTCCGCGTCGAGGAAGACTAAGTCGTCGTCGGTGTACACTGGCGGGTTTGGTAGGCACTGGGAAGTGGCGTGAACGGGCTTCCCATATTGCTGGTCGCTCCCCTGTCGATAGGCGAGGACGAAGGGGTCGGCGGTGAGGATGAGTTGAGTAAAACGGGCCTGCCAAAGATGTTCGTGAGCGTCTCTGATAGGGAAAGGAATGTAATATGCTCCCTTGTTGTGGTGGAACCCCGTGGGTGGAGGCGTTTCCACGCCGCATCGGGGAATCGGGCTTTGTTCCTGTTCCAGATGGACTCGTAGCGGGGATTGAGCCATCGGCGGCGCGGTGAGTACTTCCCCCGTGGTTCCGCATAGCGGGGGGGTTTCCGAGTGTGTCGTGGTGAGATGGGTGGCATAACGGAGATATTGATGCGGCGAGAGGTGTTCTGCCGGGTCGTAGGGGTCTCCGGGGAGGTGGCTGTCCCCGATCCCGAGACCGTCGTCGCTGGGTGCCGGTGTTTGCGGTCTCGTCGGGACATAATTGTCCGCGAGGGATTCGGAGTAAAGAGTGGGGGAGAGCGAAGGAATTGGGGATGCTTCGGGGGAAGGAAGATTGTCTCTTCTTGGGTGAAGGGAGAGGGGAATCTGCAGGGGTGACGATGGCGTGGATTGTATTGCCCGAACTGGTATGGCATCGTCGGCAATGTAGAGGACAGTTACTGGGGTGTGGGACATGAGTGGAAGGGTGTATGTGGGAAGGGGATGAAGACGTCTCTTGGGTTATGCCCCTGCTTATATGTGTTTCGCTGGCGGGGTTTGATTGTTTGAATTCCCGCACGGCTTCATCGGCAAATACGTCATCTTTGGAGACCCACTGATTGTCCGAGTCGGGGTAGCCCTTCCATTTGACGAGGTATTGCAATTTGCGACTGCGGCCGAACTTCCGAGAGTCTAGAATCTTCTCGACTTCATATTCCTCTTCGCCTCCTACCAGATCCGGTGGTGGGCGCTGATAGTTTGGTCCGTGCGTGGGTGTTTCACGGTATGGGGTCAGAAGGTCTACGTGGAACACTGGGTGGATGCTCCACTGCGTGGGAAGTTCCAGGTGATAATTGACTGCAGACATCACCTGAGTCACTCTAAACGGGCCATGTCTTCTGGGCGCAAGCTTTGCAATTGGTTGGTTGGTCCGGAGGTGGCGTCCCTCAAGCCATACTTGATCTCCGATTTGGTACTTGGGCGTATCTTTGTTCTGGGCCCATCGCTGCTGCGCTTTGATCATCAGTTCCTGGGCGCGCTTTCGTGCCTCTTTGAACTGTTTGACCCTGAGCGCCACCTGTGGGATAGGGGATGGTCGATCCGTCCAGTCCGCGCGCGGGTTGTACCCCATTAGTAAGCTGAAGGGGGATTGCTTGGTTGCTTTGTGGGGCCAGTTGTTGTGGGTGAACTCTGCCATGGGTAGATATTGGATCCAGTTGTCCTGTCGTTCGTTGACCCAGAAGCGGAGGTACTGTTCTAACCACTGGTTGGTGCGTTCCGATTGCCCGTCTGTTCGCGGGTGATATGCGGTTGAGATGTTCTGCTGGATCCCTAGTATCAGGCATAGTTCGCGTGTAAACTTGGACGCAAAGCGGGGGTCTCTGTCGCTGATTATTTTGGAGGGTAATCCGAATCGCGGGAACACGTGTTTCATGTACAGGGCGGCTGTTCCTTCTGCCGTTATCTCCTCTTGGCAGGGGATAAATAGGGCCATTTTTGTGCAGTCATGATCCGTTATCGTGAGGATCGAGTCACAGTCCTGCGCCACAGGGAGTTTAGTGATGAAATCAAGGGCAATGGTTTCAAACGGCATAGCTTCCGGTTTGGGGTAGATGGGTTGCATTGCTGCGCACTGGGGTCGCGTGTTGACCTTGATTCGTTGACAGTCAGCGCATCCCTTGACGTAGTCCATTACTTCTTTGCGTAGACCAGGCCACCAGTAGTAGCGTTCCACCAGTTGTATCGTTCGGTTGATCCCGGGGTGTCCGTATACTGGTGGGTCGTGGTGTGCCTTAATGAGGTCCGTGTGATGGTGAGGTCCTGAGGTGACCACACGCCTTCCCTCTTTGTACCATGTGCCTTCTATTTTTTTGAGCCCGTGGGGGTCTACCCACTTGCGTAGCGTGTCTTCGTTCTGCCTGTATATGGGTAGCGCTGGTTCCATCTCTGCTACCGGAATGACCTTGGCTAGGCGTAGGGGATCTTCGGTTGTGTCTAGCATGGTCGCCCTTACGAACACGTCATCAGGGAGGACTGTCACTTGTTCGTTGTCCCTTTCCCCTTGATCGTAGTCTGGACGTCTTGACAGGGCATCTGCACGGCCATTTGCCGTTCCTTTAATGTGATGAATCTCGATGTCGTACTCGGAGAGTTCTAGTACTTCCTGTGCTACGCATCTGCTGATCTTCTGGGGGGATCTCCAGTACTGCAAGTTCATGTGGTCCGAGAATACTTTGATCTTGTGCGGGGATCCGGCTAGGTATTGCCGCCAGTTGCGGAGGGCTTTTACGATCGCCAATAGTTCTAGGTCGTAGATGTCGTAGTTTCGTTCTGCTGCGTTGAGGGTGTTGGAGTAGTAGGCGATGGGGTGTCTTTTGTTGTCCTCCCCTTTCTGTAGTAATACTGCTCCTACGGCGAATCCTGAGGCGTTGACTTCGAGCTCGAATTGTTTGTCGAGTTTTGGATGTGCCAGTACTGGTTCCGTCATGACGAGTGCCTTGAGTTTATCTAGTGCTGCTTGTTCCTCGGTTCCCCATTGCCATGCCGTGTCTTTTCTTGTTAGACGGTTGAGTGGTCGTGCATATGTGGCAAAATTTCGAATGAAAGCACAGTAGAAGTTGCAGAATCCCAGGAATGATCGTACCTGTTTTACGGAGGTGGGGGTAGGCCAGTCTTTGATGCCCGAAATTTTGATGGGGTCCATGCGAGTCACCCCCTTTTCAATGATTACCCCCAGGTAATCGATGCGCGGAGCGTGGAAGACGCATTTCTCCGGTTTGAGGAACAGGTCGTTGGTTTCCAGTACGTCCAGGATGTCGTGTATTGCTGCGATGTGATCCTCCATATTGTTTGAAGCGACTGCGATGTCGTCCATATACACCCGTATGATTGTTCCTCGCTGTTCCCAATAGTCGATGACGGGTTTCAAGATGATGTTCATTATGGCTTGGAACGTCGCTGGGGAGTTGGTAAGTCCGAAAAACATTACTAGCGGCTCGAACAGGCCGTAGCGTGTTTTGAACGCAGCTTTGGGTTGGTCGCCATCCTTGATCAGTATGTTATTGTACCCCCAGCGGACGTCGAACTTTGAGAATATGGAGGCGCCACTTAGGTCCGAGATGAGCTCCGGGATGAGCGGGAGTGGATATTGATTGCGTATGGTCCATTCATTGAGTTTTCGGTAATCCTGTACCGGGCGTAGTTTTCCGTCCTTCTTTTTGATGAAGAAGAAGGGGGATGCGTACTGGGATTTCGACGGTCGGATGTATCCTTTTGCCATTTGTTCGTCTAAGAATTCCTTGAGGGCTTGGTCCTCTGCTTGGTTCATCGGGTAAACTTTGCAGTCGATGGCACTGGGCGCATTTGGTTTGAGGTCTATGGTGTGATCCCATGGTTTCGAAGAGGGAAGTCGGTGGGATTCTTTTTTGCTGAATACTCTGGCGTGTCTTTTGTATTCTTCCGGGATTTCTGTTTTTTGTGTGTGTTGTTGTGCCTCAATTGCTAGGTTGGTTGAGGTGGTGGCTCGTAGATGGATTTCCTCTTCGTCTTCCTCTACTCTTGCCCCTCGCAGTGAGCATTCTTGTTCGAGTTGTTGGATGATTTCTTCTTTTTCTTCGTCGATGACTCTGGTTAAGGCGGCACGTACGACTGCTTTTGCGATTACCGGGTCTATGTTTTTACGAGTGGGATTCGTAGTTCATATTATGATTGGGTACTCATCTGCTTTGAGAGTTGCGCTGGCCCATTGGATTGTCGGTTGGAAGGTTGCGAGCCATGGATATCCAAGGATTAGGTCTTCTCCTCCTACGTCGGTGATGAGGAATCTCATAACCTTCTTTTCTCCCTTGGTCTGGACGCTGAGATCTACGTAGTGGGTGATTTTTCCCGATTTATTGTGTGTCCCATCGATATTCCAGATATTTCGGTGTCA